>JAOXYL010000039.1:16103276-16115914 GCA_028564955.1 Terapon puta
GTTAATTGCAAAGCCATATAAAAATGGAAATAGAAATGTTGGTCTGGCAAAACAGCCAGACCAACAGCGAATGAAAAGTTTTTTTTTTATGATTTATACATTTAGTTGTTCTAACAAAGGTGAGATGGGCTTTAAAAGTTGTATTTTCTCATTATACCAACAGACCTTGGGCACTTCACCACTTTGATCACAGAGATGAATGTGTCCTTTATTTTGTCTGACAGACTCTGCACACTGCTTTGAGATAAAAATAAAAAAAGACTCAAGACATTGGTCTCTTAACAGTCACCACTGCTGGGCTACAGAGGATACTTGTCAGTCAGAAAAAAAGGGAAATTTATAAATAAAGAAGTTCATTAATTGTATGAATTATTCCATCTTAACCCCTACAGATAAATTGTGTCACAATTAAATGAGCTGGGGAAAAACTGAAATCAGGAAAAAAAAAGTTAATTTAAAACGCTAAACATTTTTACTATTGAGCCTTCATGCTGTATGTAAATAAGGACTATTTATCTGAACTTAATGAAGTACATATATCTTTGTATACTTACAGTAGGTATCAATTGCGTGATGTGTACAATTACCCATTTCTTCATAATTTAAAGAATCTGGATGTCATTATTTCTAAAATTTTATTATACTGTAAAACCAACAGACATACAAAACAATGCGGCTGTAGCACACTGTAAATGTATTTCCACCTTTGAACGCTGAGCTGTAAATTCATCTGTATCCAGGAAAGTTAAGGAGGAGTAACATCAACCATTTTAGTCAGGCACTGCTTAAGCACACATGCACACATCTCTCACTAATACATGCAGTGAGTAACTGTATTCAAAACAGCCAGTGGATAAAAGGCAAACAAACAATTTGACCAACCAAGAGACTCACTCGGGGGGGACATTCATCATGTGTCTTTCCTTCCGCCCCCCAGTTTCCTGGTCTTTCCGTGTGATTGATAGTCAACGTAACTGTGACTAACGTGTTGTCTGACTTAATTAGCAAAGATGAATAGTGGTGTGTTGAGGCAGTGTCAGACTTGTTTGTGAAAAGAACCTGCGTGTGGAGGGCTGCCCACCAAACGCAGTGAAGAGTAAAACCATAGCGCCTTGCCAGCGCAGGTTGGTGTTCACTGCACAGTGTGAAAGACAAGGCAAAGTTAAGCTATTCAGTGCATTAGAGATGAAAAATCCTTGTTGCTCAGGATCACAACCTATGACAAAATCAAATCTTCATCCAACTCACCTACCAGTCACCTTACTGTCTTTCAACCCTCTGCGTAGTTCATTAATTCCATCTTTCCCAAACGTTTCCCTCTAATCATCCTATTAAATATGCAAAAAAAAATGACCACTCAGGGGATTTGACCAAAGAGAACCACCTCCTTCCCTAATTATCCACATTTCTACCCACATTTCCATTAAAATTACACAGCATCACATAACTCTTACAACTGGTGCAGAGTCGAAAAACTGAGACATGGCTTTATTTCAAACTACCCCAAATATACCACTTCAAACTTAAATACCAATAATTCACCACTGAAGCCTGGTTGTGTTGTTGACTCATGCAGTCTGAAATGGCGAGCATTTTCACACCAGAATGGCAGCAAAGTGGAGTCACTTTTCAAATGAACCTCGCACACCCTCTGTTAAGCAGCCCACTCCAGTCAAGGAGAGAACTAACAACAACTAAATTTAAAGAGAGAGGGCTACCTCTATATGTAACAGTCAACAAGTCATCACTACATACAGATGGGTGAGAAAAGAAAAAACAATGTGAAGGGTCTCACTGTGGAGTCTGGCCACCGCAAGCTTCCAGTATAGCTTCAGTGTTTCGTGCCAAGCCTATTGAGCTCGGTTGAATGGATGAACACCATTCCTCCCACACCTTTATTTAAGAAACTTAAAACACAAGTATCACTAAATGGATTTGGAGACAGAATTTTATATTATGCGAATGGTGGTGAAGAACATTGTCAGACACATTAGTCCAAAACTCGTTTGACATCTGATGACTGTAAAGGCTGTAGTATTTTATTGTGTCATTTTCAAACTCGGAAGCATCTGCATTTGACGCGTTTCTCTACCTTTTATTCAGCTTTTTTTAAAATTTAATTGGTCCCCTCTGTGTAGGATAACCCACAGAGAGCCTGTGATGAACTAGTGGTTTAGCCAGTGTGTTTTTTCCTATTTGTTCTTTTTGTTGTAGTTTTTTTCTGGCCCGTGCATTCATGGATAGGCTGCACCTGCATGTGAATGCCCCATTCTCTGTTGCAGTCTCCTCGAATCACAGTCTTAAGCCTTTTTCTCCGGGAGAAACCATCATGTGCACTAGTCAGTGGTTTTGATCCCACCTGGAGTGTTTAATAATTACAGCAGCAACTAGCAACTGTTTTTGTATGAACTCCTGTGATGTAAATCCAGTCTGCAGCTGTGTCCTTGTATTTTAAAGAAGATCTTTCTGTTTTTTCTGCAGGACAAGCTGCTTGTTTTTTTTCTTCTTTCTTCTTTTTTACAGATCAATGTGAAATTTGACTTGTGACGTCAAAAACATATCCACAACAACAACATATATGTTGCTGTCAACAACATATATGACCACCAACATATGGACCTATTCAAACCAATACAAAAACAAGAAAAACTTCCCATCACAGAGCTATGTAGTGTTTTCCGGTATGATGAGCTAAATTACCCAGGAGCGCAGTGAATATTTAATTCCCCACCTCCCCCTATAATGTTAATCCTGTCATAAATAGGCCTTTAATGATGTGGTAAAGGGATTACATGGGAGCCGGAACTGGAGTCCTGTTACAAAACAGTAACTCAAAGGGATCCCCATGTCTTATCCAACACGATCAAGATCAGCCTTGCTCAGATTGGGGACATCTGGGGCCTAATCCCAGACCCTTGCAGGGGTGTTTTTTGGATCTGGGTGAAGCCTGTTATTGGCTGAGCACAGCACTTAGTACGCAATGTGGGGTCGAACTTTGAGGGCTTAAGACCTGTAAAATGAGGGTCAGGTAGAGGTCAAGTCACTTTGCTCGCTGGCAAATAGCAGGTGAGGAACATATTTAAGGACTGTGGACCTTAGAAATAGAAAGTGACTGTTCTGCCCGGCTGTACACACAGCATTAACTCTGGAACGAAGCTCTTTTATGAGATTTGGGTTCTCCTACTTGGGAGTTGTCAAAAAGTGAGTGAAAGGTGCTAGGCTGCTGTGGGAGTACAATTTTTCCAGCTAGCTACTACACAGTTCGAGTTTCTCCCAATGGATGCTTTAATGAAACTACATACAGGTTAGCTAAATAAATTTCACTCAACAGCGGTGCAGAAACATCCCACTGGAAGTCAGTAAATGAATATTTCCTGGACACTGCAGCGCATGAGTGTACATGGCACCATGGCACCTTAGGCCGAACATGGATGATTGATTTTATACTTATTGTAGCACCATTCAGGCTTTTCTTATTCAGGGAAAGGGAGGCAGCGCTGGAAGAATCAAGAGGCTGCGAGACCTTGGCAGTTCACTTGGGCAGTCAGTAAGATCCTCAGTGACAAGGTATTGAGAGTGGAGAGGAACTGACTTGTGTATTTGAATGGGTATTGTTCTGCTGTCGTAAGTGACACATCTCTTAAATGTCCGTGCCCTTGGACAGCCAAAGAGGGGTTGCAGTGCCCATTTTAAAAAAAGAAAGAAAAAAAAAGAGGGTGCATTGAGGTTTCTCACAGTCTGGCTTCCTTTGGGAAAGGCAATGACAAGGTGCTGAAAAGGTCACCACAGATAAAGGTTGCATCTCACACACATGCCTCTTCAGAAGAACTGGGAAGAGGAGAAGATTATCCAAAATAATTGAAGGCTATATTTTCGTGCAGCTGTAACCAAAATGCTAATAAAAAACTAATAAGCATTAAAAAATGAAATGATAGATTTGACTCCATGCCTGTGTTGCTTTTGAATTCAATTCTACTTGTATTTGTTATTCTTAGGAACTCTGCAGAAAATGAAAATTAGATATAGGAATAATGTTGCAATTGTTTTCTGAAAAGATTTCAGCCCAAATAATAAAAATGTGATTGATTGTTTCAGGCTGTTGGTTTTTGAAATGATAGGCTTTCCAACTTCCATTTGCATACAGCACTTGCTCCTGCCTTTCATTACAGAAAGGAAGAAAAGACCTCTGACAACAGAGAAAACACAATTTAACTAATCTAAATGGGTCTGGATTAAAAAGGTCAGGACAAAGTGAGCTGTGTGCAATGAGGGTAAAGTGATACAGAAAATCTCCAATAAACACTGTCAACAACTTGAGACCAGCTCATTCTGAGAAATTTGATCTAAATGAAACTGCAGGAGCAGACCTGCAGACACGTGATAAAGATATTATAATTTAGTCAGGCAGGTAGTCCACTCAGGGGTGGGGAGGAAGGATGTTGGGAACATGGTGCACATCAGAGAGAGAGTGCTTGATAAAATCAGTTGTGCTGTGAGACTCAGATGCTCTGAATATCAAAGTACTCCTGTATGGAGGATGAGGGAAGTCGATGTCCGTGGCTCACATCAAAGTAAATTGAAATGGCATCAAGTGTTCAGAATCCATAAAGTTACAAAAAAGACGCCAGCATGGACCTCATATTGTTGCTGTTGTTAGTAGTAGTGGTTGTAATAATCATCTTAGTAGTTGCCATTAGTTTAGTTGATACATAGCAGTGAAACTACTATCAATACTATTTTCCATTTTTACCACATACAAGTGTAAACAGGGGGTTGTCAGTTTGAGTTGGCATCTGTTGCCCTTGGGAGTGTCGCTGCATGTTTGTGGAATCACACTGACATCTGGCAACTTAACTCAGTCGACAACATGTATTATTAATGTGGTGATTTAGCTTGAGTTACAAAAAAAAACTCTTTGATGTCAACACTGACAAATATGCTGACAAAGTGATGACAGAACAAACAGCAATTACCCAAAAGATGCGCTTAAACCCCCAATTTGCCGACATGATAGACAGTAGATAGACATATGGACAAAGAATCAAAACAAAAACAAAAATTTACTCCCTCCACAAACACGGACCTTCGCCAGCAATGGATTTGGTATCATTCAAAGCCAAGAGGAAGTGAACAACAAGGCGGGCATCCACCAGACTCTTGGCAGTCTGGTCAAGCAATGAAGCCTTCCATTACAAGCAAACTGTGTGCCACCGTTAACAAGATATCCAGCAAAGCAGAAAGGATAACAAGCTGCACGGAAGAAAAATTGTCACACATGCACCTTATGTGGGTCACAGTGACTATAGCCCGACTTGCCAGGGTCAACAGCCAAATCTGAATCATCATCTTCCAGAGCAAAAAGTTGTAATACGAGTCAGTTAAGTGTTTTGTCAACACCACAAGCATAATGAGAAGCCACTGAAAAGCAACAATGGTTTGTACCCACACACACACTGAAACATCTGTGTGTCTTCAGCATCACCGTCACTAGTGTCCATCTAGCCTGGCGGTGACAGGGCCACATCTGACTGTGCTAATGGACCCTCCAGCTTTTTAAATGAGATCATGGCCCTCTGCAATTCAGGCACCTGGAGAGGGGCAGTGGTGGCCCGCTTCAAAATCCCGTCAGCCTAGACTACACAGCGGCTTGGGTAAACAAGAACCCGCACATACACAAACCCAAATATACACACACACGCACAGCTAGCTGCCAGACCCTCATTAAACCATCAACACCTCCCCAAGTCAACTCATCCGGTGGATGAGATGCCAGCAAGCTAGCAGCACCCCTTTCTCCATGCCTCATTTACCCAGGACCGGTGTCACCAGCAAAGTACGCACAATGAATATTTACATGCAAGCTTGTGCTGCAGCTGGCAATGCAGGCTGAATGTTCAGTATCTTGCATTATTTATCTATTTATTTCTCAGTTTCGGTGCATCAAAAGATCCCGAATATTATGGGAAGAAAAGAGAGAAGCCCTCATGTAATGATAAGTAATAATAAAATAAAATACTAAATATATGAGAGCTTATAAGATGGGAGTAGAATAACCTCTTGGAAGAAAATCTCCACAAATGATAAGAAATAGTACGTAAACAGAAAGATTTGTGTTTCATGAAAAATACACTATTCTCTGAGCTTCTCTAAGCAACCTACAAAGACTAGATAATCCACTTCTCCAATACCAATGACTATTTCTTCTTTATCCAGTTCTCTCTCTCTCACTCTATTTGTTTTGTCCATAATAGAGGGAGGCCATTTGGTGATAAGCGGGAATCCATTACGCGCTTTCACTCTCTCCTCTGACCTGTGAAAACAGTTTGGCTTTGTCTCATGAGGGGAGGGTTCTGAGTGAAAAATTAATCATTAAAGTATGTGACAACCTCTGCCACGGGTGGCTGTCATAGCGAGGAACTGCAGTTAGACTTGGCCCGAACCCAGGCAGGGCAAAATAACTGGACAGACCTATGACTCCTATGACCGAAGCACCGCAATAAGGCCACCAGAGGCTGCAAGCTCAGCACTCATACCGTATGTCCTCCAAAAAGGCAAACAGCAAACTCTCTGGGAAATATGCTGCTGTCTCTACAATGTACTCTCGCAAAAGGTGAAATCTGGTGTCAGCTCCTGAGTGAAATGAAATCACTATATACGAATTGGGAATCAAATGCTTGCAGGCCGGTGAAATAAAAATTGTATCGAAACCATGGCCTCAGTTTTGCGATTACGCTTATATCTGTGGTGCAAAATTTTAAAAAAGATCAGCCTAACATTGAGCTGTTTTATGGCCAAGTTGATTTCTATCAAACAAAAAACAAAGAAAGTAATTCATTTGAAAATGCAACTTGATTGTGCAAAATCTTTTAATTACATTGACTTGTATTCTGCGGAGTCAGGTGTTTTCATTGAATGTGACAAGCAGAAAAGGAGAAAGTGAGAAATAAAGCAAGCGCGAGGGAGACAAAGAGCGGGAGGGAGAGGTCAATTACACGCATGGCATGCAAAATCAAAGTGGCTCCATCTAAATGCTTTTCTTCTGCTCGATTCCCCCTTTGATCTTCTTAGAGAGAGTGAACATACTGTATTGGGAGATCATGGACTAACACACCAGATTTTATTAACACACACCGATATGCCAAAGTAACAATCGTGTTTAAAATAATGGTTGAACCAAGCGCTTTCACATTCCAATTAGCTGATAGGGGAATCTGACCGAATGCGAGGTACGTTAGTCAAAGGGTGCTACAGTAGAATGGAAATCACAGGTATTTCAGTAGAAAACAGGAAGGACCACCAGGAAACATTCTGCTCTCCTCTCCTGTATTTATTTTTTTGCACTACATTTTGATTGAGCAAAGAAAATCACAACATTTCCAAGAGCACCTGCATTTCCCAGCTAAATAAGCATTCATTCAAGTTAAGTGGATTTCAAGGATGTTTTCAAATCATTTTAGATTGTAGTCTTTACCACACAATATATGTGATTTTGACATATTATTGTACTAAATAAAAATTATGCCTTGTTTCAAAGACTACAGCACAGAAACATGCTGCAGTCTGGGGTGGGCTTGCTTTAGATTCTGCCACTGCTGGATTGCCATGGCAGAGCTCGAAATTAGATTGCTAAGGGATGGGTGAGGCAGAGTTATAGTTCTTCAATGATGTGTCATTTCCCTGCAGCTACGTCACTTGGAATCGTTTTCAGCCAAAGCTTGTCAACAGCACTGTGCCACTCCAAAATATCAGCATACACAAACAGTTGTAGTGGTCTTCCAGGCTTGGTCTAGAACACAGTTTCTCAAAGTGAGGCATGTGGGTCAATGGCAGCTCTGAAAACCTCACTTTCAAGAACCCACATGTAATACACTGCTAACCTACCGCATAACAATGTGGCAAACTTCTGCCATGTTAGGAATGACGACTTGGAGAAAGCTACTTGTTGAATGGTAACTTATTGGCACTTTGTGACTGTTGTGGAAATGGCATTCTGCCATCAAGGCAAGTGCTTTGAGCCAAAATTCGAGTGGCAAGTCCCACGGACAACTAAGGAGTTTAATGAGATGGAAAGGACACCATGAAAAAAAATTCAGGAAGGATAGATCAGCCCTTCTTTTGTCAGACCCCGGGAGACAGATAAAGCGATCTGCCTTATCTGTGGGTGAACTCGGCACAAGTCCTATCTGTGTCCATTTGGCTGGCTCTCTAAATGTGCCCTCAATCATCAAAACTTTGAGCACCCCTGGTAAAGAAACTAACGACATATGGCATAGATGAAGGACCATTACCAAAAAAGTTGTAAAGAATCCTCAGGCATTTAAGGGCCAATTTATAAAGTGTCTCATCATAGAGCAAGTAGAGCTGAAGTTGCTCCTCCATTCTCTCCCTAGTTTCACAGATATTTGCCACTTCACTTTAGTTGTTAACTCTCTCAGTATTAATTTCCCTCATTTTTACAAAGGAACATTATGGATTGAACAGCTTAATGTCTCCATGATTGCTTTTATTTTGCCTGTTACAATCATCTGTTTACTCATATATTCATTTTCCGTTTAAAATGATGACAACAGTGGACAACATCCAATTTGTCAGGCCCTTAACAATTCAGAACCACACAACAAATAGCAAAGCTAAAAGGAGGAATTGTAGGCCTGGCACATTTGCCATGGCTGAAGATGTTGTCGACTGTCAAATGTTAAACCTGTTTGCAGGTCGCGCTTACCCTGACAGTCAGTGCCAGTCCAGTCGATTAAGAGCAGAGCCAGCTCACTGGATGTGCCATATTTCACACTGTGTTTGTTCTTTCAAAATACTAAATTAACAGCTTAAGCACAGTGGTGTCACAGTTTGCTGGCTGCTTTTTTTCCGGCTTATCCATTGGCTGGTTCATAGAAACAACAGGTGTCCACACAACCTCTCACAGCGAGCACGGCATTGTTGCTGAAACACGCGTCAATTACCTCTCACAGCGTGTGAAATGTGCAGGGAGTGGTCATTCAGCTTTAGACGGCCCTATAAATCCGGGCAATATATACAGACTTCCTCGCTAAGTGTGTCTTAAAGCGTTTTATAACTTTAAAGACAGAGCCACATTTTACAGATTTACTGTCAGCAATAAACTCCAAATCCGGAGAAACAAGATCAGTGAGACTTTGGTAAAAATCGAATTATTATTGTATAGTATTACTTTGTGTGATGATGTTTATATAACACGAATCAAACATTAAATGACTCTGGCCAGATTCTTTTTCTTTCTACATTCTTCTACTGCCGCAAATGAAAAACATGCTCATATTAAAGATATTTACATCTGTTGTAAGAACTTATTACTTTTCATAGTTGACATTTGAGCTTGTGCTAATCACTTTTAATCGCTGGCTGCCTATTTTGGACGCTCTCAGTTTATGACCCAAGGTATTCTGAAGAGTCGGGGTGTTGTGGAGCCAAATGGCGAGGGCTTTTTCAATAGCATCCACATCACTCACAAAAACTGACATCCGCAATAATCCGCAAGGCCCAAACAGCCAGCGCTACGTCTTCATCCAGCGGAGATTATTTATGATCTCAGCTAGCAGCCTTGCTTTGGCATAATCCTAAGAACATGGAGTCTCACCAAAGTGTAGCTCTGGATTTATATGCACTCGGGAGAGAAAGGAGCTACAGATTTTCTTAAATGTTGCCCCTGTGTTGAGCTCTACGGGGAAGGAAAAAAAACAAAAGATTGAGAAAGAGAAAGGTGAAAGAGTGTATTCTGCCTGTGTTTGGCGGCTGTGCAGTGTGTTTGTGTGCATACTTATGTGAATGCGTGTATGCACATGTGTATGTATAAGAGAGATCAAGTAGAACGGAGAACACGGCTTGGAGCCCCCGGAGCTCAGTCACAGAGACAGAATACTGATAGAGAAATCCACAGTCGTCACACTCCGCTGGCTCCCATCTCTCTATCCGCCCGGCAAACCTCCCTCTACCTCACTGTCTTGCTCTGCCCTGATCTATCCCTTCATATTTCAGGCTTTCTCTATCATTTTCATTTTTGATTCATGCGCACTCCAAATGCTCAGCTCCCGCGATCCACGTCTCCATCCCCCCGGTCAATATTCCACCCCGTAAATACCACTTTATCTAATCCCTCTCACATTCTTCTGCCCGCCATATTACCACGTCTCACTGCCCATCTCACATCATTTCCTTCTTTCCCACTATCTCTAAATGCTTGTTAGCTTAAGCAAGGTTCGGGAGTCCCGCTAGCTTTGCCGTCTCAATTAAGTCCACACACTGCTCATTCTGTGAGCCCTTAATCCAGAGCGAGGAGTAACATGAGCACCTTTCCCTGTGAATCTGTTCATCCTAATATGTGCTCAAACTCAGTCCCAGCTGGAGTGAGCCAAGTAAAAAACATCAACTTCTTGATGAACTAGTGCACAGTCTGCATGTATTGGATCAAACCTCCTGTGAATATCCTTTTTTTTTTTGTTTACTAATTTGGTTCTTACTGAACCACATGACATGTTGTCCAAAACCAAAAACAGACAGGCAGCTGCTTGCTTTACCACATGGGGTAAAACCTAAGGCACCCAGCCAGCGTTCACTCATGTCAGCATGTTTCAAACCTCTATAATGTACAGAGGCATCTGTTTTCCAATCCCCTCCTGCTCCCAAGGCTGTGCATCTCATTATAGGCAGAGAAACAACCAACACTGCTTTTTAGGCATTCAAAAAATGTAATTATGTACACATATGGGCAGAGCCTTGAACCCCCTCAGTGTCGTGGCTTAGTGTGGGATTATGACAAAGTGGGCCAATGTGATTCCATTCAGCGTTCGAAGCCATATCAGCAGGGAAGACAACAGTGCTGTCTTGGTGAGTGTGTGGGTTTTTTTCCAGGACAGAAGAAGGCAAAGGTCCAAAACCATACACAGAGATGTCTTCTTCAGCACTAGACCAGGTGCCCTGTAGTTTCATATTGGGAGTGTGAGTGTGTATGTGAAGAAGAAATTAAAACTAAATTCATCTTACCTGGTGTAGAGGAATGGCAGCATCAGTTCGGAAGCAAGGGAGAAAAGGAAACAGATGGGCAAAGGGGAGAAAGAGAGAGAGAGAGAAAGAGAGAAGAAACACATACACACAGTTAGTCATGCACTGTACCAAATCCATTCCAGAGTGAGTTAAAAGCGTCATTGGCAAAGTGACATCTATCAATGTCATTGTCCCCACGTCCATATTTGAGCAGTCATTAATCATAGAGTCTGCACTGAGGCGGGCCACAATGGCACATGCTAGTCCTGGGCCTTGATTATAATGAGCATGGACACCCAGTTGGAACTCAAAAAAAAAAAAAAAAAAAAACCCTTAACGTAATCTCACGCTGCCAGGCGATGTTTGTGAGAACTCTCACTTAACCAATCACTCCAGGACCAGGGTCCCCCAAAGCTATAGCTGTGACTTTAATTTCTGTTGGCATCAAGGGAATTTCTATTTTCAGCTAAAATGTGGCTCAGTCTGCATGTGATTCCCCGGCAAAGAAAGGACAGATGAATATTTAAGGATTATAATTTGGCCATGCAAAAGATCGATGTTGAATATTGCATATTTGTTCAGTGAAGGGCCAAAAAACATGGACTGAGGCTAAGTGGTGCCTGCCCACGAAACACTATTCAGCATAAATTTGACTGCAGCAGACAGTGGAGACATGCTTAAAGAAATGGGAAAAAGTGTGCGAAAATGCTTCAGGCTCATTGTCTCACACAATTAACTTTATAGAATGATAAGCTCGAAGATTTACAAGAGTTTTTTAACCGATTTTACACAGCCTCACAGTCCTATTTTCATATGGCAGCAGAAAGGACTTCTCAATAAAACAGCCAGGTTTTTATACCATTAGAGGCTTACTACAATTTGTGTCTTCTGGCCACTTTCATGCAATATTTAAACTCAGTGGGGGATAAACCTTTTTCTTGTACGTGCCATCAACCAAATAATTGAAATGATTACATGATGACTCCAAATACTCTAATCACAATGACGTTGAAAAAAAAAATTAACAAAACAGAGCTTTGCAGTGTTTGTTTAAAAGTCTCTCCGTTCATCCACTTCCCCCACTCATTTAGAAGGAACAAATACCCTGTGAAGTTAATCTTCATAGACTTTCTCCAGCCTTGTGCACAATCATGGATTAAGAAGATTAAGAAAAAGCTCATGTCACATATGGAATTGGTTACAAACATTTTAAGCTGAATTGTGGGCCATTTTTGCACTTTTTATGACTGGCATAAAAGGGACATTGAACACATTTTGTAAACAATTTTACAAGAAAGACTCTGATGATTTTGTAAGGAGGCAAGTTGAATATTTCCTCACTTAGAACGTGACATTTTAGAATGTGAGGCCATTTCTCACCGGTTAAATACAGGAAAATTAGGCTTTCATTAAAAGTAGCCAGTGCTTTGAAACAAAAGATTTAATCTGAGCAATGAAGTAGAAGTTGTTTTCCAAGGTTGTTTTTTTCAAAGGGAACTCTCTGATTTCCTTAATTGATTGAATCTGCTTTAACAGGTACTGTGACAGACAGAACCTGTAAGGTCAATGTGTTGACTCAACTCCAGCACACTGAACTCTGCAGAGGGCATTTTAGACTGCCC
>JAOXYL010000039.1:16123341-16145049 GCA_028564955.1 Terapon puta
AACATTATTATACTAATCACTGTTATCACATCTCTAAACTGTATAAGTGATAAAACTACACCTCTCATAATAGCATGAACCTTAGAGATAAAGCCTATGACCCAATCCAGGTGTTTACCAGAGGCAACGTCTCACAATGTGCCAATGATCGATGGAGAGGATCGGGCCTGAGGGGAGGACTGTCTGTGTTCGTCAGGTTGAGGCTGTTTGAGTCACGCTCTCCGGGAGCGTTTCCAAAGAGACGGAGACACAGGCATGGCAGCTCTCACCACTTTTTTTACCTGAGGAGCCACCTCAGCTGAAGCAATAGGACAGCAGCCAACACTCAGTCGCGGTGCTGCTGACTCAGCTTCTCCGAGCACACGTTCGCCGTGTGTTGTGAAGGGGTTGCGAATATGTTGCGCGGGCTTTTGAAATGTGTTGTTTAATGATGTTGTTGTCACCGCTGTGAGTCAGCTCGTCAAGCCTAGCGAGCATTTCGGGGGGAAAGGGAGGACACCCCCCAACAGACACATGCAGTGTGTTCAAACGCTAATGATTCGGTTATAACGGCTTAGAGTGTGTATTAGAGTGTGTACTTTGATTAACATTTCTCAACTTTTGCTTAAAGCCCTCAATTGAGTAATTATTGTTGGAGGAAGAATTTGGAGTAAGCACAGTAAAATTAATTGACCTGGCTTAGCAGGCATTTGATTTTTTGTAGTCTGATTTCTTTTGGTGAGGGTGAAGTGTGTAAGTGGCTTTTATTTTACAACTAATAGATTAAATAAAGCCAGTCCGTGAAATTGAAAACAATTCACACTAACAAAGACTCAAATGAGTTTCTTTTATTGTCATATTTTTTGGAGACTTCAACTGTGGGAAACATCAGGAGATGTAGGGCTAAAGTTGGTTTGAAATATTTGCTTAATGTGCATCATATGAATCTTAATCATTACTATGCAATTCTAAAGAATTGTACTGATAAACAAACACATTTACATCTTTGGACAGCTCAGAGTCTCTCGTGTCTTAAACTACAAGAGAGCAAGCTTACATTGACTAAAATGAAACACAGCACAGATGAGCCTGGTCGCATGAAAAAAAAAAGCAAAAAACAAAAGCTGAAAAAATGAAAAAAATTACAGCACAACTGCACAATCACCTCACTAATTACAAAGTGCTTCTTAGATGATGCAACAGGTTATCAGTATCTTCTAATATGAAGATTATTCTCTTTCACAGAGCGGTTTGATGACAGTAGCATTTTTCATTGTCTATTTAAACAGCTCCTCGCTGCACTGGCATGAGGTTGAATGTGTTGTTTTTTATTTTCTTTTATTTTTTTTACTGTAAATGGATTCTAAACAGCAGGAGGTACAGTGTGAGGGAACAACAGTGTGTGTGAACGATGTGACAGGGAGGGCTGTTTTGAAGTTTGTTTTCCTGCTCTCATAATCCACCTACTCAAACCCCTCTGGAAGGAGGGAGAGCTCTGTACTGAGGAAATGCAGCTGTTTGAAGCTTGACAGCAAAAAAAGAGACAACACAGCGCAAAGAGGCAGATATTGGATATTTAAATGCATTAAAATTACATTTAAAACAATCCATTTACTTTAGTGCCTCAATGTCGTATACAATAACTAGTAAGCCAAGTGTACAATTGTGGCAGTCTGATAGCTTTGAGTTACAGTATATCCAAGTGTGACTGAATTAACCATGGATGTTGCTTCTTGTAAAGTCGTCTTGCCGTTTTGATCATGAGGAGATTCCCATGGGCTTACTGTATGACGCTTTATAAATGCTGCTCTTCATACGGCATTGGCTGACGAGCAGAGTTAATTAGCAAGCGGCAGGATGGCTCTAGGGTTTATGTAATGTTACACCCACTCTGTCAGGCCAGATTAGCCCAGCACAGAGGGGAAAAGGGCATGCACCGGCAAATGAACAAGGGAAATAAAGGAACAGATTCCTTCCAGTCTGGCTTGCTGCCAGGCTGCAACATAGCACATGAAGAAGTCGTGCAGTTCTGCTGGGATACAGCTGGCCGCAAATTGAGAGTAATTCAACGCTGTAGTAGTGGAAAGCCGGAGCATGTGTGGTGAAAAACAAAAAAAACAAAAGAGAATTATTCTAATTCATAACAATGCTCCATGCCTCCCAACTTCTCTCATAACACTCAGCTCAGATTGTCTTTCCAGAGAAGGCAATCAACACATTTTGGTTGGAACTCTGAATTGGTGGGTTTGGTAGAAACCTGGAGTGAATTACTTACAATTAATTGGACTAGTGGGGGAACTGACTTGCAGGGGGATTATAGCATCATTCCACCTGCTCTTTAGTCCAGGCTTCAATTTCTGCAAAGTTATCCAAGAAAACAAAAAAAATGACAGCTCTCTGCGAGTCTAGTATTGGCCGCAAGCTACCTGCCCATCTCTCTGTCTCATCAGCGGCACCTGGGAAGGTAGCGTATGGTGTAAATAGACGTGCAGCTGAAAAAGCAGCGTGTTGTTCCTTTTACAGAGGCTGTCACACAGCAATATGTTTAAGTGTATATGGCAACCAGCAGCAGGATTCTTGGGACCAAGCCACGGGACGCACAGCTCTATAGGCTGGCAGTTCACATCTGACAGCAGTTTAAAATGCCCTCCGCACCCACAAAAAAAATCAATGGTACTTGTGTTATTCCAGGGACTTCAAAATCTCCCCATGAGCAGCCTAGATGGGCTGCCAATTCAAAGAGAATATAAAAGGATTATCACGTTTGTTCAAATCATTCTGGAGGCAAGTGCTTTTTTTCTTAACCTGTTTAAGGTTCAATTTTTAGAGTGAATCTTTTCGGTCGGATACCAATTAGAATCACAATCAAGAACACGTGAAGAGCGGTCGCAGTCAGAAATCACTTGAGGCTTATTGTTCGGCAGCATCTCTCATAAAATGTGAGAGGAAGTGCTCTTCTGGGAAAAATAAGTATTGTTATTGCAATTCCTTCAAATGTATTTTGCGGTCAGTGCTGCTGCTGTTAATTGTTAAATTATTGAGAAAGCCTGCCAAGCTCCCGCTCAACTAGCTGTGATGACATTGTCTTCAGGGGCTGCAGTCCTTTCTTTCAGAATAATGGAGTTCAGGGGAAACTGCACTTAATTTCTCACCTCACCTTTCTTTGTTTTTGCATGAATGAACATGTGCAGTTGTTCTCTATAATTGAAGTGGAATTAAGTAACCTTTGGTACATATATTGTGATAAATGTATCCGAGAAGATGGAGTAATCATCCACTGCACCTTCATTTGGAGCTACAATGATGTGTCTGCATGATGGCAGCACGGCGGTCCGTCTCTTGAGATCCCAGCTCGGAGGGATTCGGAGGGATAGTTGAGTGTGCTTCATTCGTGTCACAGAAACAAAAAGCGTATGAATGGATTGCTGCAGTTCTGCATTGATTTGCTGACTAAATGAATATATTCAACAGCTAATGTCAAAACATCTGCAGGGCGTTTAGCAATCACAGTTAAAGTCGTGACTTTAGACCTCATGGACTGAGTGCCACCCACTGTGACCGAGCATAAAAGAGGAACCTAGACTGACCCCCACGTGGGACTCACACTGACCTTGGAATGCATCTAAACTCAAATGCACACACACGCATGCAGGTAATGCAGATTCTGGTACACAGTCTCTCCTTTCCAGTCAGCGAGCATTGCTCAGCAATGACATACAGCTTTATTCTCTAAACAGAAACTGCAGAAGAGGGATCGGGGGAAATGATGCAGATGTTGCTCTGACCTTCACTGGTTACTTATTCAGAGGACTCAGCTTATTGAAAGTCTTGTAAGAAAAAGAGTTATGCAAAGTGAAAATACAGTGAATATATGTTTCCAAAGGTTAGAATAAGATCACACATATGAGGAGTCACAGTACATGAACCGCTAGCAAATACAAAGACTGCAAAAATGACAAGCTGTTGTTTGGTGCTTTAAATAAAAGGAGTTGTAAAACTGAAGACCAAGTAAAATGAAAGACACCGTTAGTGTGGGATGTTCAGTATCATGTCTAAAAGGACACATGCCTGTCACTATTATTGAGAGCAGCATCTCTGTTACTGCTGTCCGCTTTGTATTGTGTTGTACAAACATAAAAAATGTTCTCATCCTCATCAGGACAGAACTAAAATGGTCATAAACACCAGGCCTCGTTGTAAAATTTGGCTTTGAATATGTTGTCAGTTCTTTTAGGTCAGGTCTTACTTGTAAGACACATTCAAACAGTTAAACAGAATGACACAGGTGCAAGGACAAAAAGACAGATTGCATACAGTGTTCCAAGGATGTGAGATGAACACCCCTCCTGCTTCTATATGAGAACGCACGCTCGCCTCAGTCTCTGAAAATGTGTGACTGCCAATCTGATAAACACTTTTCGCTAGCTCACAGGAGGGGAGCTTGTAGCACATTAGCAAGGGGGAGATAGGTACGTCTCCAACACCTGGCCTTGCTATACAAACAGCAACTGAGACAGCATCGCAAACAAAAAAAATAAAAAAACATATGGAGCGGCTGATTACGATCGACAACACCAAAGTTCTGCATTGTTTTTTTCCCCCTGTTTGCTGTCACCTGCATTTATAAAGTTTGTCAGATAAAGTGAAAACAGTGTTGGCCGACAAAATAATAGTCATGCTTTTCATGTTAATACTAATGCAATATATGCAGCCTGCCTACGCACAACAGAATGGATGCAATGTTGGAAAGAACTCCATATCATCTGACATCTCCACATCCTTCAACCTCAACAACAGCCACTAATAAACTGGCAACTGGATTTATTTTATATGACATAAGTGTATTCCAGAAAGCTGGACTATCTACTACAGAGTAAGAAATCCCATTACAAAAATGTGTTAACATATTTATAGCGTGTCTCTGCAGCAAATAGGCATGTATACACATATATTTTATGTACAGAATATACAGAATGGCAGACAGGCAGTGCAGAAATAGGCCTGTTGTTGCAAATTCTTTTTGCATTTCTGTCTTTTATCTGCCTGCTTTCTTTGGCGTCTGATGACTTTGCCAAAATCCCCCTCTTCCTTTAAGTGGAGATCCTTGATCAAACAGGTTCTTTAATCAAAACGTCAAGTGGTCTTCCCTAGACAGGTGGAGACTTTGTGAGCTGTCCAGCGCAGCCGGAACACAGTGTGACCAAGCTGTGCTTTCCTTTCATTGAGTCCATCAAAAACAGGTTGGAGAGCGGCCGTGTACCACTTTAATGTGGGGCAAATGACAACAGATACAATTAAGTTGCTTCAAACAGCGCCTGGCAAGGGTGATTTCTAAAACCGGCCGAAAATCCAAAACACCCGGCAAGGACCAGGTTAAGCATTCACGATGAGGTGCTGGGAGGTGAAGGGGAGCCTAATGAGATAAGTGGCACCTACTACCCATCAACTTCGCTGTCTGCCTCTTTGCTTTTCTCAGTCTTTTTCTGATCAGGTGTTTCTCCTGCAGAGTTCGCCACCTACAAAAAAGTCAAGGCGAGCAGACGGGGGCAGGGACATAAATGGGGCCCAGGTGCAACACAATGTTTTCGGAGACTCTCCCTTCACCTCTCGGCTCACTTGTACTTTCCTCGTGTTGATTGACAGTCCCCGCTAGTGTGGCGTGACGCTGCCTGATAGATAGTTTCATGATTCCCTACACTTTTAATTCAATTACTTTTCTCCCAGATTTGTACAATGGCTTAGACAAAAGTAGCAGGGTCTTAAACAATCTCATTTGAATAATCCTATAGCGGAGGAAGGATGCATTTACATATCCGCAGGCTGGATTCCACTCAAGGCACTGGATGCTTTGGCCGCATCTTTGGATCCGTTTCCATCTCCCTAAAATTGGCCGGGAATTCATAGTATTTTCTGGAAAATACAGTAAGTAGCAAAGCGAAAGAAAGACAGTCATTTAATATATACTAGAATGTTTCAAAGCATACTCGGCCAACATAAAACTCTATGAAAACATCAATTCTGTTACATATCCAACTGTGTGGATATGTCTACTCAAATGTGTATCCTCCCTAACTAACAGCCGCATCCCTTTGCAAAGGCTTCTGACTTATGCTGCCTTCATGTGCAGAGCCCTCAGTATCTCATCCTGATCAAAGCAGTGTCCACAGCTCAACGAGACGAGGCCGGAAGATCTCCAGATAGATGAATAGATTAGCATCATTAATGGCGGTGACACAGGGATTTAATTGTGGCTCTTGTATTCTGGCTAGCATGGCCCCCGGCGGGCTATCTCTCTGGGGTGAAACTCAGCCGACTCCGGCAGTCACAGAAAGTCAGGACTGACGTATTGGCTGAGATGTTAATTTCATAGAGCTATATCCATGGCTACACTTTCATTTCATTCGGAGAGAGCTGCTTGTTCGTCTGGTTGTGTCCACTTGACAAGCGAGCTAATTATCAGTGGCTGGGACTTGCCCAGAGATCGCCAGATTCCCCATGCGAGAAGGAACTGAAGGAGCTTTTTGTGTATCTTAAGAAGCAGCGAAAAATTAGGAGGTAAAGGGCTGTGAAGCAGAGTGATGAATGATAATGACTTAATGTTATTTGGTGCCGATGCTCAAAATGGAGCCTGTAAAACATGCCCTCAATGATGAATAATAGTTATAATAACAGACACGCAAGCACAAAAAGTAAGATATCAAACATCAACAAAATCTGCAGGCCATTTAAAGGCATTCTCCCATTATGTTCATGTGCTTTTAGCGATTCCATTCACGGTTCAGGCGCATGTTAAACACAGACCTATATCAGCTTTGCAAGGTTTAAAAAGAAATGAAAACAGAAACATGTTTGACACAATATATTAGTTTCACTCACAGCTCTGGTGCCCTTTAGAAATCTTCTCAGAAGTAGAGCATGAAATCTGCATGCTTGGATGGACATGAAGGTTTGTCAGCAAATTCATGGTACTTTACAGTAAGTACTTTAACCTTCAAATAAACCCCATACTGTAAAGATATGAGCCTACCTATATTGAGGTGTATCTTTACAGTATGACTTGAAAGGACAATTTCCAATGTTTAAATATGAGCAGCTTGGGTAAAACTAGAATTGGTTCGAAACTGTGCATACATGGATGAAATTAAACAGCACTATTTTAACTGATGTATTATTTTGTCATCACTTTCTCCAATCAAAAGTACACCTGTGCTCATATTTGAGTCGATCAGAAGCACACAGGGATTGGATTGGATTGGATATCGTGTGTGGAGATGGTTAAGTTGGTCGAGTGAGTTCTATTATGTCGAGCAAACTTAATCAATGGCAGAAAAGTAGTTGAGAGTTGAAGGTTTATTCAATAATACTCAGTGCTATAAAATGCGATTATCAGCCGAGCTTTGTGAAGAGTGATCTACGGTTCTCATGGCTGCCTCTACTTAAACCTCTTTCTTTTTCTTTCCTAGACAATCCATTTCAAACAGATGAGAGAGCAAAAGATGAAAAAAAGAGAAAGAAAGCACCAGAGATAAAGGGAGAAAACTCCACATGACAGCACAAGGGAGGCCCATTTAATTTGCCAAGACCAAAGCATGACCAAAGCTGGGGAACATTATGAATAAATGACATGCATTATTTCACATGGATCTGCTTTGACTTTCACTGTTTTTGTTAACTTTGTCATTTTCCTGCTCTCTCCGCTCGCAGCGCCACGCCTGCACAAATGGCAGCTTCTGAAATGAGTCCAGAGTGCCGGCATGTTCCTCCTCCCCTTTGTCTGTGCTGTAAAGAATGTCCCCTCACGACTGCTGTGTAAATGTCCCCCGCTTTGCTGATGGATCTTCGCAGGGTGGATTCAACAGCAGGGTCTGATTGAATTTCCCACCATTAGATTAATCTCAAGCAGACACATGGAGCCGCCTGCACAGACGCATAAAAATGCATCCATGCACGTCCACCTGGATATGACCGTAAACACAATCACGCAAATACGCCTCCCGATGCACGCGGGAATGACATAAACATGGCCACGCACAACGTCCCGCGCACAACGTCCCGATCCACTCACAATGCAAGCCCCTCCTTTGTATTCGCCAGTTTAAGGGCAGTTTATAATAATATAAGGTACCACAAAACATTTAGGCCCGTCAAACGCACGCACACACTGCGAATATTCTGCATGAACAAAAGAAGCTCAGCAGCCGCACCTGAAGTAATTTCAGTAATAAAATCTAATGCTAGGCGCTATTCATATTCAAACAATCCACCCTTCAAACCCAATTACTTACAGTATTTATTACGGCCACAATGCAGCAATATCACAATAAGAGTTGACAGCTACGATTATCTCTCCAGACGTGATTGTACTTTGCCGCTAATTACCACATTTAATATGAAAATGTCCACTTTTTTCCCATTGGATTATTCTATTGAGGTCCTCTGGTGGCAGTCAAGCCGAAAACAAAACTTAAGACGGAGCGGTAGGCTATGTGGAGGTAATTATCTCCTCGCATTCGATTCAAGCATAGTGGATTTAGTTTTGATATAACTGCGAGTCATGTTAAAAATTACCATAATCATCTCATTTAAAATGATGTATTAGGTTAGTCAAGGCAGCAGCATGCCTCAGCAAACTGTTTATGATGGATTTTCCCTTTTTTTTAACAATGGGAGCCCGTGACCTTTGTAAAATAAAGCAAACGTACTGAAGCGGGGGTAGCTTTTGGCAAATACATTAGTGAGTTCAGAATTCAAGGGATTAATACTGATGGGAAATAAATGGAATTACACAGATTCTTATCTTGAAGTTTTGTCTGCAATGTAATCATTGTAATAATACTGAATCTATGGGTAGCTGAGACATTGTGTCTACTGGACATTATGAGTCATTGTCATGAGGGCTTTTTTAAGCTTAAAGTTTCAACATAATTCTTCACAATTTGCAAGGTTTTTGAGCAGCAGTATATTTTTTTGTTGTTTCCTTCTGTTCAATATAAGAAAATTGGATCTAATAGTTGCATCTGGGCTCAGAGTGTCCCTGCTGCTGGTGGACAGCTGTTTGTAGATAGTGTAGAGATACTTTAAAAGACCTTCTCTGTTCCCTTTGCATATGTTTATGTTGAGAGGAAAGAGCAGGAAAAAATCTCTGAGGAACAGTTGGTTCCTGACACATCTGTTTGTGCTCAGACGAGGGTGTCATTTTTAACGATCCTGCTGACTGTCAAAGTACTCTCTGCAGTAGTTAGTTCTAAATTAAACTTTTTGAAGTTTCACTGTGAAATGTTGCTTGAATTTGTCAGCATGCAAATTTGGTTTTTACATGTGTTTGAGATACTGTACTACAATGTCAGGGTTAAAAACATTGAAAACAATGTTAAGCATTAACATTTATAAAAATGTATAACGAAATGTTAGATCATGGCTACAAGCTATCTTCCAATTTAATTTAATTGCATACAGTAAAAGTCAATATAGTGAAAATAGGAGATTGAAAAGGAGTGAAACTGAAGGGCTTAGTAGTAGGCTTTAAAAAGCAAATACCAGGGATAGGGAGTCAATGTGTAAAATTACCGAGAAACACATACAACAACCTTTACAACCATGCCTGTGATGGATGAACTAGGACTGAGTCCTTCCATTGCTCACTGTGACAGTTTTCAAAACCACATGTTGGGGCCATTTACTCTTCCAGTACTGTGTAGTAAAAATGAAAAAAATATTAGCATGTGCAAAGGTCCCCAGAGGACTTCCCTGTGATCATTCAATTAGAAGATGCTTTTCTCATTAGTACTTGTTGAAAAAAATTACCTTCCACTTTGTCAAAAAAAAGGAACGAGACGGAGTAATTTTTGGGATGACACAGGCAATTATGGCTTTGGCGCTAATCTGCATTGCTTTGATGTTTCTATTTGCTATTCAGAAACCGCACGGTGTACCATATCAGCTAAGGCACAGGGACGCGTTCATGAATCCAGCTTTGATGGTTTGGAGAGTAAAGACAAAATAAATAGTTTTAAAAAGAAATGCAGAAGTGCAACTGAGCTATGTATAACAAATACAAATAAAATTATGGTAACCAATGTGAATCAAGTACACTATATGTTGAACATATGTACTTTTCTTTTTCTAAAGTAATATAATATATAAATGTTGGTTTAAAAGAAGTTTCAGGATTGATCTGAGCTGTTTTGTTAACATGATTTAACTGTTGCACTATAGATACACTTCCAATCTGAGGAAACCAAGCCCGTGTGTGTGTTCAATGCCTCCAGCAATGTGTGTGATGTTATGTTGAATTGGAACGAGCAAAAAGGAGAAAGTCTATTGTTGTAACACTGCTTGCCCCTGGTTGACATTAGTCAAACATAAAAAATATTCAAAGAGAAACATAATTTTGGGGGTTGGTTTTACCACAAAACCTCATGTTCTTTCAGTCTCCACCTCAGAGAATTAAATTATATTAAACTCAATGACCAAAATAATAATGTCTGGCATATCAAGATTTCTTACATTAAGATTTGACAGTGTCTCAAAATTTTCCCAAGGATAGTCAACATTATCCCCATTCAGAGAGAGAAGAAAAATCAGCTGCATGTTGTAGATAAACCTGGTCTGAATGCAGTAGCACACTTTAATATGTGTGCAGCTCATGGTGAGGTCAAAGGTCGGGGACATGGAGCGATGGTGCACTCGAGATAATGTTAATATCTTATTTTGGAGAGAGGCCAGACTACAAAGCAGCCCCGAGTGTACGTTTCATTTAATCCTTTTTCAAATAAATGCATCTGAAGTGCAGGTTGTTTAAGGTGGAAATTCAGCAGAAATGGTGCTTTAGCAAAACACCACAATATTTTCCATCAGTCACAAAAACAGTTTTCAACACAACATGTGCCTCAAGGGAGTTGAATGAGCTTAAATGCCACACTGGATGAACAGCAAAATGCAAAATCAACATTAAATAACGTGATCAAATCTAAAAAGGCAGTTGCAATTGTTGTCTTTTTACTAGCATCGGTAGCATCACCACTGACATTGTGCCATTTTAGAGTTTCTGCAGGCAGAGATGGCATTGCTCTTACGTTGTTGCTCCACTTAAATTAAACATAAGGCTTTTGTAGATCTTGGCTGCCAGGTAATTATTGGTGGTTACCATAGCGATCACTTGGTGCTTGCATGCTGGCTGGTATATAAAAACATATTCATATCTACTCATTTTATATTTTATTAAAGAAATAGTCACACAGATTGATTTATAAGTTATAGTGCTACAAGGACTCTCCGGGCAACTGGGCTGCAATAACACAGAATACATCCATATGCAAGAGAAATATATCGAACACACAAATAGCCACCTTTAAAATTTTTATTCTTATTTCAACAGCATGCAGTGATCTGTTATCCATTGTACACCCAGTGGAAATTTTAACAATGGAGGGCGATTTTTTTGTAATGATACATACACCGAATGTTCGGAGGACCAAATTTAAAGAACTATAACAGGAACGCACTTGTTAGGAAACCCAGCTTTAGACCTTAACATATGGTTAGTTGCCTTACCCTGGAGCAGCTTGAACATTATAGAGGAATTACTCTCGCAGGACAGATCATAATCAGTGTGTGCCCAGCCTCAACGTTAGGGTCATTTCGTCCTTCCCGTTTCTCTACAGCTATATTATAGGTGATGCAGTGTTTTGGGCAAATGAGAGGGTCCGGACACTGAGGTCATCGAGGTGCTGCTGCTCTTTTCTGCCTTCGCACCAGATGGCAGGCCCCGTCTCACCTCTTTCTTCCCTTCCCTTTGGCCATATTTTGCTCAGTTTCTACCGTGGATGGTAGTCAATACTGTTCTTGCTGAGAGAGATATCGCCTGCTGCCAGAGATGGCATCGTGAGGCCCGCCGTCAAGTCAAAACGAATGCAGATGCATTTATGAGATGCAAGCTTCTGTTTACAGCAATAATTTCTCTCAGTGGGGGTTATCACTGCGAAGCACTCTGCGTATAGATCATCTGTTAAACACATCTCATCTCTCATGCTCTCTCCCTTCTAACCTCCCTCAGCAAAACAGTGGCTAATTAGTTCTACCCAGTTTTGTGCTAATTTACTGCGGTGCTTTCGCGCCCGTCCTCAAATCTCAAAAGGTGTTTAAAGATAAATGTGACGGCACCATTGTTGTCCATTTGTGTGTGTTTATGCTCGTCAGTGTGTTCCGCCTGATGAAGACGCGTCTCGCCGGGATGATGTATGCATGATAAGCGACTGTGAATCAAACTGTGAGCTGAATCGCGGCGCTGGAGAGAAAATGACTGAGAGAAAGACGGGGAGAGCGAGGCGGAGGCACAGAGAGGGTGAAAGGGGGAGAGACAGAGAGAGGGAGACGAGAGGCGTTGAGCCCCTGGGCTGGGTAATTGTAATGGTGTCAAATGAATAAGGTCATTACTGTTAATGTCTTTCAGGGCATTACAGTCTATTTGTTATGTCCTCTATGCACCCAGGCAATGCCTAGATTATGACACAAAGGCTAAAGTATAATTTGCATCACTTGAATATATAACAAACAGACAGATTCTCTTTTATTGCCTTACTTTTATATTTCACTCTGATGACTTTGCATGAAATAATGGAGCCACTCTTGGCTGCAGATTACCTCAAGTGTGCTGAAAGGAATGAAGAGGAGTTCTGCATATTTTGGCTTTTTGTTTTATAAAATGATCAAATAACTTTCTCCCATAAAAGCCTAAAGACTGAAATATCTCCTCCTGACAGCAAGTACAAATCCCAACAGTCATTTCCAAAGGCAGTGATGATAAAAATTTTAACTGTAGCCACTAGAAGTGCAACATTTAGTCAATTATTGAATTAGTCAAAAATAATTGGCAACTACAATTATTTAATAAATGGTACTTCAGTTTTAAACGATGAATCGAATAGTCTTTCAGTTCTAGCTTGTGCTTGATTGGCAGCTCTCCTCTGTCAGGTCGGACCAGATGAAGCAATCTGATGGCGTCGCCTTGGGGTTTAGGAAATTGTGATTTGTGATGGTCTTCAAGAAAAAAATCTGCAGATTAATCAATAATAAAAATAATAATTTACTGCTTCCCCAGTAGGCACCCAAATGCAAGTGTATCAACAAAAGCTGCTCCTCGGTCAGAGAAGCTGACTGCTGTCCTGTACACCTATGTGCTGCTAATGACCCTTGACCTTGCTGGATGCCCCCAGGCCTTGGACAGCCCCATTTGTCCACTTGATGCGGCTGACAGTCTGTCTACCCAGCAGGTTCTCTCAGGCCTTACTTTCAGCCACTGACCCGCGCTGATGAAAAACCAGGCCGTCTGTTCGCTTTCTCAAGCCAGGCTCGTTGGCACAGGGAGCAACCTCACTGCCACCCACAAATATACACTCATGCACACACTTATACAGTACACAAACGGTACACGTGCAGGAACACAATTATTGGTGCGTGTGTGCAAATACTGTACACATAGTTGAGAGTTTACACATGGGCACACACACACATAGTTGCCATCTTAGCATGTCTCAGCTGGCACTGAGTGGCTTTACTAACACCATGACTCCCGCCATATGGCCAGTGACATACTGCTCTTCATTAGGGCTCAAAGCAACATCCCACCAGGGCTAGGCTGTAACTCACACATCATGGACAAAAATGCTTCTGTCTAAATGGCCTAATTTCCTAATGAACATCCATTGTAATGCTTAGTTTCAAAAGTGAAAGCCTTCGCAGATTTAGCTCCTGACAGACAGGATCCAGAATCTTAATATCGGCAGAAATACAATTATCCTTGGAGAATGAAGGGTGTTGCTTATGAATGCTGAGTACTGGTACATTTCTGCAATACTCCTCAAGGTAGCAATTTGTCACAGCAACCTTTAAAAGCCGCATCAGAAGCTCATTTAACAGGATTTATAGAGGCAAGACACAATGGAATCAAACATTTAGCAAAAATAATGCAATCCAATGAGATAGCCTTTCAAAGAGCATTACATTGGTGAAGGTCAATTTTATACATTTGTGAAGCTCAATTTGTTGTTGGGACATTGTAAGAAGTCATTTTCTTGCTGGAGTATGAATGGTAGTTTGCGGATTCTGACCACTACCTGCTTCTATTCAGAAATGTACTACACACATGCTATTATCATGCACATCATACATACCGTGTGCCACCTCCTCCTATGAAAGATCACCATGCTCTTTGCTAAAAACCCAAGTCAGCAATGGCTATCTCCGCGATCTCTGATGAATTCAAAGAGCTCTTGAATATAAATACCTGTTTAGTGTAAGGTGACTGAGATGGCTAAATTGCCTGTATTATCAGAAGGCAAAGCTTTTTTATTTACTGCAATGAGGATGAGAAAACATATTTGCAAATATGACATAAGATTAATGTTTGTGCTCGCACTCCAGATCATTGTGAACAAAAAGCATCTCTCCTTTCGTCTCTATGCTTACACTCCTGTCTCCCCCTATATTTCTCATTTGTCAGTTTGATATCCAGTAGAAATACACTTTTTGCTCCGAACATTTTCATCGTTCATTTCCAACCGTATGTCTTCTCTTAACTTAGGGAGACAGCAGATGCACTCTTGATAGGTTCTGTCTTTCCAACTTTAAAGACCATGGTCCAGGAACATGCAGCCATTACTTCAGGCTGGGTGGGAGTGGGGGGGTGGGGGGTGGGGGTTGGTGTGACCGATAGCAGCTGACACAGAGAGGGGCAGTGTACGCTCTGGACAGGCTGCCAGTCAATCACAAGGCTGACACACAGGACAGACAACCATTCACGCTCACATTCACTCTGAATGGGCAATTTAGAGTCACCGAGTTCCCTAACCTGCATGTCTGTGGACTGGGGGGGAAACAAGCACACCCAATAGAAATACACACAGGCACAGGGGGAACAGGGAGGGAACAGGTTCAGTCGACATGTTTGAACCCGGGTCCTTTTCGCTACAAGTGAGTGACAGTGCTTACCTCCATGGTGCCCCTGTTAAAGGACATTCGAATGTCCATTTCTGTTGGTCTGTGGTCATCTTTGTATTCATGCTGGTGTGGTTTCAGGTTGTGACTGCCATCTTCAGTATGTTTCTTTTTGAGGTACTTGTGGGGGACATTCCTCATAGAAGCAAGCAGGTGTAATTTTTTTCAATTTTAATTTGAATTTATTTTTTTAATAGATTTTACTACAGCCTGTTCAGGTTGTGTCCCAACGCATGATGTTGGGTTAGGGGTCACTTGGTGGTCTGAATGACTCGGCTCCTGCTGAGCTGGATCACCTACACATCGACACTCCACAGCAACCTCAGAGAACCAGAAAGGCCGCAAAGATTTTGTCTCATTAGTTCACTCTTGGATGTCACATCGTCAGATCGTCCCATTCGGAAATGCGGTAAATATTTTCTACTGTGTGCACGATTGGATTGCTTTGACGGAAACTATTACTCAAGCTTCAACAGACTGTTGAGAACCGCGGGGCGTTAAAGTGGTTTGAAAAGGCTCTCGTTTAAAATTCCACTCGAACGCCCTGCTGACTTCTTCTTTAGTTAACTGAGGCTGTGACTTTTAATAACTGTAACTGACTACAGGTAAAGTTTCATTAGAACACATGCATCATTATCTGACACTGAAAATCTCATTGTATTCACAGTGCTGTATTATGTAATTGTCTTTAAAGTACCTGCAGTGTGCTGCATATGAATAAATATTTTTATTCTCAGTTAATTGATTGACATAGCCGATAATTGGAGATTAATTATGTGGTAAACACAAGCAGTTGACTAGTTCAATGAATTAAAAGGTACTTTTCTGTGAAAAGCATTTATGAGAACCATATAAATCAAAGAGATTAAGAAGAATTTGACCACATGTAGTTTGTGAAGCAAATAGCTGTTGAAATGAATGTATTTTGCATAAAAGCTAGTATGTTTCATTTGCTCAAGATAAAAATATCGGAAACCTCGTTAACCTCCTTCAAATGGGCCAGTCAGTAATTGTAAAGAGGTCAAGACCTTCTCAGATTTCCATTAATGCATTGCGTAAATCAGTCCGTTCATTTGCCGTGGAACTGTCATGTTTTTTTTTTTTGTTTTTTTTTTTTTTAACGTGATGTCGATTTTAATGTATTATTTTGTGCTCTTGGCATGTGCACTGGGGAGATATGACACAAATGCATACAAACACATTCACACGCCTTGAATGGCACGTTATTTTCCACAGCTCTCTGATAGGTTTCTGTGTCTAGAGGGCTCGTCAGATTAATAGGGGCTGAGGTGTTCTCCCAACCACGCTGCCTCCCTCTGTTTGTCCCCAGTGTGAATGTTTGAACAGCTACTATACTATATGATGAGGTCTCGCTATGAATACAGAAAGGGAGAGACAGGCGTGGTGGGGGCCAGGCTCTGGAACGATTAGAAAGGGAAAATGCATTGGTGGTGGAGAGAGGGGGGTGGGAGGGGAGGGGGGCGGAGAGGAGACAGGGGGCTACCTCTCAGACTATCTAACTTCCCATCTGCACTGTAGCCTTGCAGAGATAACAACAAGACAACTAGGGACCTCGGCAAACAGCCCTGTCATCACAAGAACAAACCCCGGTGGAGTTAGGGATAAAAACACAATGAAACTATGATTCATACTATTATAGTGGCTGCTGTTGCCACTCCCAATCAATTAAAAACAGCATCAAAACAAGCATGACTGTTTGTTTGGTAACTATTAATAATTACAAGATAATTATATTTTTCAATGACTGCCCAGAGTGTTCAAACTAAAACCAATTTGTTGTGAACTGTAGACTTATTATGTTACACTGTTCATTGTTAATGGAATGTATTATGTTTAATATCTATTAACGATTGTGTTTGTCATCTTAGTGCATAATCATGACAGCGCTGCTTGTAGAAGAGTGGCTTTGTTAAACGTATACATGCACAAATGAGTGATTGCAAATAAGTATTTGTCCGGCCTTTCAGTTTATTGGCCTAACTGGCCATCGGAGAGCGCAAATTAGGGTTATAGCAGCCGTTCCCATGGAATAACAGAAAACATTATTGCCTGGAACCATCGAGTCATAGGTGGTAATTGTGTTTTAGATTAAAAGCTTAGTAGGCTGATTGTTGATGCTGGCTGAGTCAATAAGCAGGCTTGGTGAGAGGAGTGCACATCGGAGCCGCCACGGTGATTAACTACATGTTCCTGAATTTTATTTGTGATCAAGCATGGAGATTAAAAGCAGCAGCGGTCAGGGAGGAAACTGCATTAAAAGGAGGTGCACTGAGTTCTGAGGGGTTTTTTAAGTTCACCGCAGGGTTGCTCGTGGACATATCTGCAAACACAGAGCCCCCAGGTGGCTGTTTCCTCAACCAGGGCCATGGAGGCCATTGCAAAACATGCAAAACATCCAAAGTGCTCCCATTCGATTAAGCTTTACCGTGAGTGACTATTCATTCCCTAAAGCCCCCCAGTTTGATAGGGACTCTCGGCTGGATTCTTGTGAATAGGGCATCTCTACTCTGACTGTAAGGCAAGATTTCTTATGAAATGAGATAACCGTGTCACACTGAGCAATCACACTGAGCTGTTGACATTTTGAGAAATCCCCACTGTGTCATCCCAGGTGAAAAATGATCTTCAGCTCAATAACAATCTATTATGGATAGGGTTTTGTGGAGAAACTGAGCCCTCACAATGGGTTATCATCCAAAGGAGGAGAATTTACTGGTTCTCACAAGGTCTCTGATATGTAATTATCTATGAAAACATCCACCTCTTGTCACAGCTGCGGACGAGGAGGAATCAGTGCTTGCTGACAAAGTAACACACGTAATGCAACAAAAATAATCACAACCAAGTTGTTCATTTCAGAGAGCTATCACATTGCTGGATCTGTTATGGAATGCGCAAATGACACAGTGATGAACAAACAATCTGTCATTGTCTAACAATTTGCTAAACACAGAAAGCAGAGCGAGATTGAAGCTCATTTCCCAACTCCCCCCCTGTTTATTTCAACAAGACACAGAAGATGTGTATTTTTACGTCACAACAGATGGGTATAAATCATTAAAGTCCCCCTTATAGGTATACATTTCCAGGTATGTGAGTCTTATTTCCAGAATATTATGTTCCTTTTTTTAAAAATGTGCATAAACAAACCTATTGGATATGTGTACACTGACACAAACATGATATTTCCTGCACAAAATACACACACTCACAGTTGACTTGGCCCCTCTCTAATCTCTCACCTACTGTACCTCATCTGCCCTTCAATCTGTCTGCAACTCCCCCAGGTACTGGCACTCGTTCAAAGCCAGTCTCAACACAAACAGTTGTGTATGAACAAGCTGCTGGATATATTTTACAGACACAAAGACACGGTGCACACATGTGCGCATACACACATACACAGAAACAATAAACCTGCTTTTTCCATTGCCTGCCAGGCCATCAATTCATCCTAATCAATTAGCATTAAGAGGGATGTGTGAATGTTTGTGCCACGTCTGCACGTGCGTACAATATTTAAACATCCGTCAGTCCTCAGAATCTAAATCTGTCAAGCGGTATTTCAGGGACATTAAAGAGAGACGGTTACACCGTTAGATGGTGTCTTTGTAGCAACAGATCATTTTTCAATCTGTCCATCACACTTTGTTCCACAACAATTTAAACTCCAGACACAAAGTAAAATAAGGTTGAGGTGACAGCTCAATAAAAAGCTTGGGAAGTGGAGAAATGTGGGGCATGTTAGTGGTTAAAATGCTTTCATACACTTTTCAGCTAAAGGAGCACAAAAAGTTAACACCGATAAGCAAAGCTTTACTGCAGTGTCAACACTTGATTTGTCTCACAAGTCTCACTATTTCTCTGCTATACAATCAGGTTGTCACTCATAATTCATACATCTGCAATAGTTCATATATTTTTGTATGTGCATTGAAAGAAAGAAAGTCACTTTTCTTCCTAATTTGATCACATGTTCAGATGTGGAAAACAGTTTCACAATCAAGCAGTAATAACCTGTCCAAATTTGAAAATCTACTGCCTTTATGCATTTGAGGTAGTTTGTCTTATGTTTCTTGAAAGTCATTAAAAGCCTGACTTACTGGAAGCTCTACTGACCTTTGAGTAAATTAGACTAATAAATAAGAATAAAAGGGGGACACTGTTGAGCAAAGTAGTACTGATTGGATGATCACGACGCTAAAGCACCCAAGAGGGAGTGTGTAGTACTTTGTTTTTTACCGTGTAGATGGCAAAAATGACTAACAAAGACTGTGTACCAATTTTGTTAAAAACAAAACAAAAACAAAATCTGCATTCCTCTACAGATACACTTGCTCGCTTGCCATCCAAGTGAGGCACCTGAAACAAGTGTAGCAGCTGCACACACAGTGCATTTAGGCGACACCCTACAGGAAAATATGAAGGCGGCACTCTCCCTTTGACCAACAACAGATGGAAATGTCCGGCCACACATGCTTGCGTGACAGCTCCTTGTATCTCAGACTCGCACATTACTCCATGTGGGTTGGTTCAAATTAATTCAACCTAATTCGAGCTAACACATAATTTGTTTGATTTGATAAATTACTTTTGGAAAAAAGTGACAGCCCCATTGTACAGTGCTGTAAAATGTAATCCTTACAGAGAAACTCGCTGCACTCACTGCTATCTAAAAGCCTTATTTAAGTGTCACATGCACGGAGGACAAAGAAGTACACACAATCTTTTATCTTTTGCATTCGGAATCCCAAGGGGCTGCACAATGATGTGGCCTTGAGTAAAGTAACTGTCCATCAGTCTGGGAAATAAGCTCAAACCACCATGCTGAGAAGCCAGTAGCACAAATATCAGCCGCATTCTATATTTAGATTTCTGCATTTCTGTATTTGTTTTATTTGAGCTCACACTGCGGAGTGACAAGCATGAGTAAACACTTGTCCTCAGATGTCAGCGTCCTTATGTTTGTGCCACTGTGATCAAATGCATTTTGAAGTAATTTCCCGGACTCTGGAAGACAGACAACACAGATATTTCAGGCTTGTCAGGGGTGGTTATTCTGCGGGATAAGACTTTCCTTTTTTTTCCTTTCACCTGATCAAACGATCCCAGCAACAGGAGTAAATGGTGCAGACCGTTTGCTGTGAACACACCTTCAAAAGGTCCTTGAGCAAGAGAATGAAGCCCTATCTACAGGGAAGTGCACCTATAGCAGACCTGGTCTGTGATATGGGAGCCTGCCGAGAACTGCTTATATTTACAGAAGCAGGCAGCTTCACATTGCGACAGTCAAATGTCATTATTTTTGGACATTTGAGTTGTCCAAACATATGAATAATCGATGAGGTTTATTTCTGAATAATACAGAGTTTTCATTTCAGGGAAAGGTGTGTGGCAGAACTACTGGTGTGTGTGTTTGTGAGTGTATGTGTGTGTGTTTCTCGCCATGCATGAACGTCTGCACAAGCAGTGTGTTTTTATGCAACTCCATTTTTCTCCTTTGTGTATGCTTGATGTAAATCTACATGGGTATTTCCAATGTGATTGGAGGGGTACTGTAGCATTGTAAAAGCCCATCATTCTAGTTTTTCTTTTCTCCACCAGTCACATTTTCATATACAGAGCTGACAGCCTATTGGACATCATTACAGCTATGCTTTCAGCGCCTTCTGGCACTGTAATGAATACCGCTTTTTGAGGTACGGCAATGCGCAAGTAAACAGTACCTGCTGGTCCTTTACACCTGTCACAAAGAAACACACACACACAAATACACTGACACTCTGAAAAATAGAGTGATATGGTACCTGTAGCTACTAACACATAGTATATTTCAAGAAAATGCAAATGTTCTTTTTCCGCTCTCTGATGACCACACACACACACAACACACCCAAATATACATATTGTGATTTTGTTAGGTGCGTTTTAGGATGAGGAGAGCTGACAGGTCGGAGGAGGGCATGCATTTGCAGCCATGCTGCAATAATGGAATCAAAGACTGATGAGTGTGCATACCAGGCTATTTACTCTGCCTGCCTCCAAAACAAAAAGCCACGATCCCCACTATCTTTCTTCCAGTGGCCCTTCCACCCCATCTCACAACATATGTCCTTCTGCCCCCCTCCCTCCCTCTGAACTCTGAGTTAATCATTTAGAAATAATTAAATTCAATAAAGCGGAACAGATTAAATAAGAAACAACGATTGGGCGTTAAGGGGCAGGGTGTGTAGCAGCAGCTTCCTCCCCCACTGTAGGGAAGTGCAAATGATGTGCGGAAACACGAAGATAGAGAGAGAGACAGAGGGAGATGGAGGGAGAGAGAGAGAAAGGAAGGAATGCCTTACAAGACTTTCAGGGGGAGACAGAGACAGACAAATGTGTGCAGCGGCGACAAAAAGGTATGACAGAGGATAAGAGAAAAGGCATGGGAATAAAAGGGGGAGCATGAGAAGAGAGCAGGGAGGCTTGAGGACTGGTTAAATATTCATAAAGGCTGCGTGGTGATGGGTACTGACGTAGAGCAGCAAGGGAGATAGAGGAGAGGAGGCGAATAATGAGCGTAGAGAGAGACACCCCTGTGCTTTATGGCACAGCTGGAGGCACACCGGCAGTCAAGGCGCAGACACTAAACTCACAAACAAACGCACAATTACGGAGAAACAAACACACGTTAACACACGTGCATGGAAACTTGTAGATACTCTGCGACCA
>JAOXYL010000039.1:16145149-16168751 GCA_028564955.1 Terapon puta
AGTAAATTAAGAAAACAGCTGGTCACTGTAGTTTTCAGCAAAACCTAATTAAAATAAGAGTTAACAGAAGATTTGTTGGGTACTGCTTTCAGTCTAAAATGACAACACACTGGGTGGGCTGGTATTAATTGTACCAATTTTCATTGTTAGGTTGGCTCATTGATGTGCATGCAACAACAGTGTGGAGGTCTGCAACACAGACTAACAACATACCAGGTAAAAACAGTTTGTGCCATCAATTCATTTTCACCTGCAGTCTTTTCATCGGACTTGTTGACAATAAGAAAAAATACAAAATATCAACAGAAATAACAAAGTAAACTGGTTAGTGTGGGGTTGTCCACAAATTGCTTTTCTATTGGCCACTGCCTCCCGTGAGGAACCAGTACCAATATTGACCTTGATAAACATTTCACCCTCTCGCTGATGTTTACACTGCAGCACTGCGTGCACTGCTTCATATTCAAGCATTCCTCCACACAAATGACGAAACGCGCAACTCCCTCCGCACCTTGTTTTCAAAAGGGGCTGATGTGTACGTTGGATTGGATCACCAGCTGACATGTAGGCCTTTTCAATTATGTATCATTTTTTTAAAGTTGGCTCTGGCCCCAGTAAACTCCCTCTTGGCCTTGCACGGGAGAAGAAGCTATTGACCGGGCTGCACTGGATTGGACATAAACACTGTATTAGTGTGATTGGTTGGATAGAGCTGATCCATGCTGGGGGCAGCCTGTCTGCCTGCCTGCTGCTGCTAACCAATCTCAGAGGGAAAATCGGAATTCAATTAGTCTGGCTAGAGGAGCTATCTCTCTCTTTCACTCGCTTATTTTTGTTGTCCAATCTCTTGGTCCTTCTCTAACTTGCTATCTCGCCGTCGCTCCCTATCCTCTTATGCTCCCCCTCCCTCCGTCAGAATTTCCTTATGACTGCTGCGTCTAACTCGACTCAAGGGGGCGAGTGGAATGAAATGAGTCCAGTTTTAGGAGCTCTCTCTCTCTCTTGTTTACTATTCATTCTCTTATTCTCGCACTACATCCGATGGCCACTGCGATCTCTCCCTCTTGCACGTATCTCTTCTGCCCTCCTCCTGCAAGCTCCCAGCAGTGGTATAAATCCTTACTGATGGAAGGATAGGGCCAGGGCGGAGAACAAAATAAAAAAAAAGAAAGAAAGAAAAAAAAAAGAAAGCTAAAGGAATAAATGGAGACGATAGCCATAAGAGGCAGTTGACATCCAGGGGGCTATTAAAAAGAGAAAGGGAAGATAAAAGAGGCAGGAAAAAGGAGAGATGGACCTGTAAAGACGAATGATGGGATAATGGAGTGAAAAAGTGAGTAGTATAAATAACCGGTTATGATGGCGGTAAGAGAAACACACAAAACGAGAGCTAGAGGGTGGTAGAGAAATACAAGATGTGGAGAGGGATGGACTAAGAAAATAAGGGAGACAAACAAAATCCAAGGTATGCATGGTAATACCTCCAATGGAAGCCAGAGAAGCACAGAAAAGGCAATAACAAGATAGAAGTACACACAGAGCACCGGGAGAAAATGTGGGAGGCTGATGTGAAATGCATTCATCACGAATATCTCACTCTTGACGTGACAGATGTTCTGAAACCCAGTGAGCACATCCCTTCAGTCCCGGCTCCCTATATCTCACCCATTATCAGGCGTCTCTGGCTGTAAACCTACAAAAAGCCTTACGGAACAGCATTATCACGAGCTCATACAACACGTCAAGCTGCTGCTTGTATAAGTGCAGATGCGGGCTACTTTCAAATCGACTCGAACAGCAGTAAATTCACGTCGCACAGCCGTTAGCCGTGTTTTTCCGCCGAACCGGTGTGTTATCCAGCATTGGCGCACACCCACCTGTGGACATTTTTTTATTGCTTCGAGTCTTCTTTGGAGAGAAGTGGTGAGAGATGCCTGAAAAGCACTCCAGATTTTATTAATATTACCATAGTGTGATGTAGTATGCACACTGTCCTCAAGCGCCTGCCAACGGCTCGTACTATACTCGTCCAAAAAGTCCCCGGAGTATCACGAGTAGTCCGCTTCCCTTTGACAAGCATCTACTCTCAGTGCTTTGCTGGGTTTCAAAGTTGTAGAGGGTGTAAAGTTTTCTATTACAGTCTACTCAAAAATAGGGAAGTAGCGCTTCATCAAAACACAGCAGTGTTGCACGCCATGCATGATGTTGGCATAAAAATGGATACGGCTTTAAAGTGGAACATCGTTCATTTGGTTGTACTGCATCATCACAAGTAGAAGCTATTGTATGTTACTATAGGCTTTACTAAAAGACAAATATCAGCGATTACCTGTATTTGATTCTTCTTTCTCTTTGATTTTCTGAAAATTAAAACAAATCGGTGCTTCATACACCAACATTACCAGTCAAACCAGGCCCACTTCTCATTGTAGTTTCTTTGTACTCACATACTCTGAAAACAGGTCAAATTTCACTTGAGCTGCATTTCTTTCTTTCTTTTGTTATATATATATATATATATACACACCTATAGTAAGTGCACATATTTTTATTATTTATTTATCACATTTGATTATTTGTAGTTTAAAATGCATCTGGAACAAAATATTTGCTTTGGTCCAATTTGAGTACTTTAACTGAAATAATAAATAACACTGAACCAAGGCTGCAGCCTCATTTAAATAATAATTAAATGAAATTGCTTCCAAAAATACCTCTACTGAAATAAAGAAATGGAAAACTAGGATGTTTAAACTGTATTTTGTCACTGTTCTGTCATTTGTACATGCAAATAGCAGATTGTAATCCAAATGAAATTGAACTTTAGTGGCTAGGAAATGTTAATTATCTTGAACTAAAATACACAAGCTGCCTGGGCCATATTTCTTGCCAAATGTCATGTTGAAATGTGCACATTTACATTGTTTTTGCCACTGCTGATACAAAGTAAATTCACATTGCTCTATATTTTGAATATGTCTGTGGTATTTGTGTTTGATGTTTCAGGTCTCTGATCTGAAGTCAAGCATGTGCATTTCTTAAATATGACTCAACTTGAGTCAGATAAGCTCTGAATTTGATTCATGAAAAACCTTGTGCTTCGGATGGTTGAGCTCACTCAAGACAGGCTTTTACACTAAATCCTGTTATCCCAAGCCTTCGTTATGAAACATTACGCACAAAAAAGTTCATAAAAGGTGATTTCTCTGAAGCGAGAAGTCTTGCAGCTTTTTGTTTAGTGAACAGTCCATGCATGTTGTTCATTGAGAAGAAAGCCGCCTGTTCGGCTTAATGGTCACCATTCCCCGCACCCTGAAAATGGGATTTGTTATGTCACTTTCATGACTTTGTTGGCAGTTTTGTTCATCTTTTGATGTGTGTTACACGGGATTCAAAGCCAACACCTGTGCTAATTTAAAAGGTGTTGCTTTTAAGACATTCATGGCAAGGGCTTAGACAAAGCTGCTGATCCCACCGAGAGATAGCGGGGCGCGACCGCTTTTGATTAGCATGCTGTATGGGGAAGATAAGATGGCATGGAGGAGTGGTTGAAGACTGGGGAGTTAAAGGGTTTTCAAGACCAATCATTCTCAACATCTTTTTCTCTTTTGAAAGGAATTGCCTTGGAGCAAGCAAATACAATTTATGGCATTTTCTTTCTGGGTGTGTGCGAGCGCGTGTGCATATATACCAGCCTGACAGAAGGCACAAAAAAGAAGTGGGAGAGGTAAACGGAAAAGTTGCGCTGCATACCTGTGTTTGTGTCTATGTGAGCGGGAGATTTTCGAATCCCCAGAGAAGAAAAAAAAGTCAGTTTCTTATCTGTCCTTGTGTTTCAAGGGGGATGAAAGCAATCTTCAAATGGCATCTGCAGTCGAGAAGCACTTGAACCCAATCAGCACCCGTCAGACCCAAATGGACCACAGGAGAGTTTCTGTGGTGAAGGAAGCTTAATGCCAATCACACCAAACACTCACATTCTCTCACACATCAATCAGGTGTTCTCATATGGTCTGGGGTAATAAAAGCACTAAAATCAGACACTGGCTGCACCTCTGGAGGGATACCAAACAAACACTCCAAGAGTGAAGAGCACAGCTTTGTGGCAACACATACTGAAAACCTGAGGTTACGGGGCAAATTACACACGGGACAGGCACGGCCCTGTGACGGCCTGTTCATTTGTTTCACTGCCAAAAAGGGTGCTCGTCTTCTCTTTTCCTCTCCTCACTGCTGGTGACATTCTTGCAAGACACCCGTGACTCTACATCCTCTTTTGTACAGCCCACGTCTCCTCCATCAACCACAAGGCTTTTGGAGCGTTGGCTTTTCTGGACTTCGGAAGCCACATTGCAAAAATAATTTGCATGCAGGCTGCCGGGGCAGGTGCTGCTAAATATCAGCGGTGATGCAATCGGCCGGTGAAACACGTGCAGAGTCTGTAAATCTGGTCAAAATGAACAAAGCTGGGCTAATTAAAAATAATGAGCTGTGTTAGCTGTCCATTTGCTTGCCATAATGTAGTAATATCATGCACTTTTATCACAGACTAACATCATGTTATTTTAGATGAATGAGACTCCAGTTTAACATTAAAGTCAATCATGGAGGAGCCCTTATCTACAATGAGTCCTGGAACAGAGAAGGTTGTGTTTCATGTAGTACCAATTGTAAAACCATGAGGCAAATGTATGATTTGGCCATAAACAAAATTTGCATGCACAACAAAAGATCAAGTGTGAAATTTCCTGATAGTGAAGACAGCAGGAGGTGCATTTTATTTTAGACCAGGACAGGACTGGAAGTATAATGATATTCATCATTAGTAATGTAAAGAAAAGGCTTTTATTGCAAAGTAATGCAGAGGCTACCCTTGATGAATAAACTACATCAGTCAGTGGTTCAGTGTGTGTGTGTGTGTGTGTGTCTGTGTGTGTGTGTGTTATGGGTGGAAACGTACCCACAAATATGGTCTACTTCAAAAAAACATTTTCTGGTAAGAGAAGAGATATACTTATAGTTAGAGCAGCAGATAATGGTGTTGATATGGTGGGTGTCTCTGTGATGGGGGATGGTCATGCCAGCGTTCACAACACCTATTAGCCACTTAAGGTCAAGCCTGTGCCACTGACCAACTTTCAAATGTATTTCTTGTTCAGGTGCGATCCCTGTTTAACTTTGCCGTTCATCTTTGTTCGAATCTGAACTTGTACATTTGCAAAGACAATGGAAAGTTCTGCATCGTGTCAGAGAGGTTGTTATTCAGCGCGGATGCTGAACTATCCGACTACAAAGTGTAACATTGCTCTCATGGGTTGAAATGAATTATTACTCTGCTCAAGGAATCATTTATTACCTACAGTGGAAACACGACTTCACGTCCCATGGCAGCCCAGAGTGTGGGCCACTTGTGTTTGACTGACAGCTACCGTAACTCAACAACAAGGAGGTAAAAGCCAAACACACACTGTGAATGTCATATCAAAAGAGAGCAATTTCTAATCTTTGGGGATTTGGCAGGTCGAGTGTACTGACAGAACCTCACAACAGCTTTTCTCCCTTTGTTTGCTGTTTTAATGTGTCCATTTATTATCATTTTTGGTTTTCACTGGTTTATTCAGTCATGCAAAAAGTAAGTAAAGTGAATATGGCAACTGAAGGAATAATGTTAACTAAATATAATAAACCCACCTTATCTATAGATGTTAAGTTGAGAAACCGAGAGTTCACAAGACATCACAACGTAGACAACAAGACGTTGCCAAGCATTTGTTGAAGTGATTGATGAGTGCATATTTAGGTTTTTAAGACATTTTGCTTGCTTGCTTTGTTTATAAGATAAAATGAAGCTTGAGTCTTATGAATTATTAAAGAGATCAATTGTCACAGGGTACATTTGGGTAAGAAAAGGGGATTATTACGACCTCTGAAATCCATTCGATTTATCAGGTTAGATTGGGCTGCATGCCAGTGTCTGTGTGTGCTACAATGACAGACTCCACCTGTGCCCACTTAAATCCGGCTTGGGTGGACATGGAGTGGTTTGTATAATTTGGAGAGCCTATCGCATGGAAAGCAGGAAAAGGGCACTGCCACGGCCAAATGACGCTTTGTGGTGCCAACCTCCGATGCCGCGCAGCTCAAAAACCTGGGAACTGCTCCTCTTATTTATTCCCTAAGGATCAGGGCACAAAAGGTGGCACTTAAACTAAAAAAAACATTTAAACAGCGTCGGTGGGTGGCACATCCCTGCTGTGTAACCATGGCAACATCTCATGTGGCGAGTGCAGGCTGGGTTTCGGTACACTGTGGAGTTTCTTCAGATTTTGGCCTTCATGTTTTCCTGCACACATCTTTTTATCACATGTTTATTGTCTCATTCTTCGTGTGAAACTTCCTGTATAAAAATGCTGTGAGCTTACTGTGGTATAAGTGTACGGCAAAACTATCCCACTATGCATGTTTTCTTTGTACCTGTTGAAAGTTTTTCCCAATATGACCTTGAAACTGCTTTAAATTGCTATGCTAATATGTGCAAATATTATGCTAAAATATTTAAGCTTAAGTGTATGGGACCACAAAAAGTTCAGAACAAAAAAGTCACATCACAAAATAAATGATTGCATGAAGAAATAGAAATAAATATAACATTAAGCCAGCAACAATTTTGGAAAACTGTTAATTTTCATAGAGAAAAAATTACTGGATTCATTTTTATTTAATTATGTACATTTTTATTTCAGATGCCTGCTCTCATTTCATGGCATTTGCCTGCAAGCAAATTTCATGCCTGACATTTCATGTTATTGTCACTGCCCTCTCACCTTTAGTCAGTCACATACTCCTTCTCTCTCTTAAGATAGCGCACTTCAAAATAAAGACAGATATTGCCTGTCAACTAGAGCAACAAGCCAGGCTTTTTAATAAAAACAATTATTCTTAGATTCTTTATAAATGGTTGTGTATTTTAGGTCGTATGTGTTCCAGGGTTTATTCGTGCCATCATGGATTTAATAAATATTGATTTAGTTTTCAAATATTGAACACCTTTGGGATCCATATATGTGGGCTGAAGACTTTTGTTTTAACATTTTGTTTTTCTTTCAGTGATTTTAGTGATCAGTGAATTCTGCAGTGATTCAGAAGACAGAATAAAAATCGAAAAACATTTTTAAAAAGAATATCAAAATTAGAAAATCTTGTTTTACCACCACCAATTAACAGGGTAAAAAACTGGCCAAAAAAGAGAGAAAAAACAAAGACAGAAAAAACTGAGAAGGGTCACATAAGAGAGGGGGCCATTTTTGCTTTAAATGGAAAGCGATCGTCTTTGAGCCAAACCTGGGGTGAACATATGCATCGACTTTCAGAGATGAAGACCACTCAGAGATAAGAAAAAGCCCGAGGAGTGATGCAGATATGGCTTTGAATCTCTCCACTTTGCTCTGTGGTTGGCTCTTTTCAACTTGATAGTTTTACCGTTGTGTGTTAGTTGCTGTCAGCACAGAGTAGCTTCTTTATCACTGTTTTGAAACAGTGCCCACATAGTTTGGCACTGCGCTTAGAGAGGAAAGTTGCTTAATTTTGACATTATCATTGGGTTTTCACTTAATAGATATAATAATGATGATAACATTAATATGAATGTAAACAAACACTTGTTGAAAATATGCCTGTTATCTCCATATAATGCTGTTTAACATCTAATGGCTGATCATTTTCATGGTATTTCTAAAAAAAGAAATGCCTGTGCCCGCAAGTGAGCCTGCAATTGATTACCTGTGGACCACAGAGGAGTGGAAACTACCCAAATCAGTGAGCGTGTCACAATATTTTGTGAATGTGAATGGTGATCGATAACCAAAAAGGTAGAGTCAGAGCAATGAGAATATACAAATAATCATACATGAGCAAAGTAATGACTACATTGTAACTGATATTTCTGAGGAACCTCCCAGACTGATTTATGATGATTACTTTTTTAGTCCAAACAGCAGCAGGTGACTTTTGACCTCTCTGTGGAACGAGCACAAAATAGCCATCATTCTAAGAGACCAACTGAGATGAAGAGGAAATTTTGAAAAAGCTTTTTAAATTTGAAAGCAGGATGCTGTAACACATTGGGCGTTTGGTGTTTATGCTTTTGAGTGTATGTGCACATATGTTCATGTCTATGTGTCTGCGCGTGGATGTAAGCATTAGAGAAAAGAGAGGCGGGGAGGGAGCGAAAAATATGGTGGTCCTTTGAGATCTTAGCATCTGTGTCACAGTAATTATTAACAGATTAGCCCTGAGAAAATCACCAGAGATGGGAAAACAGATCCACAAAGTTGGATTACAACGGCCTCTGCATCTTTTGATCCTTTGTCTCTCTGATTCTCTCTCTTCCTGCCAACATTACTGAACGCCATGCACACGAAACGAATGAATTTTCAACTCAAAAGAGACAACGTTAGGCAAACAATTGGATACATGCCCAATTTGTGGCGACATGGACGACACAGAGTGTACGTCAGCTCCAATCGAGGAGTACTTGTGCACTTTTCTCTTTTGTTGTTTTTTTTCCTCCATCGCTTCACAGTCGCACCGCCTCATCTAAAGTGACTGGGACTGAGCAGCGCCCTTGGAGTTTAGCGGCTCGCACATCTAACATGGCCTAAAAGCACAAAAGGGATGGCTAATTAAATATGGATGGAGCTAAACTCATGGCTTGGGACATTTTGCCAGAGGTGGCAGTGCCAGCATGGAGCCGCTTCTTTTGTTTGTCACTATCTAGATATCTCGTCCAAAGCTTCTCTCGCATACTACCCGACACTGAACTCAAGAAATGGCTTTTACGCATCAGTGGTGCAAACAGACTGAACAGGACATTTACTGAGTGGGCTGAAGCACCACTGAAGGATGCTCAGTTTGCACCTGAAACAATGTGAACTCAGCAAGGGCAAATCCCGGCGCCGTTTTGTTTGATTTCACAGAGAAAATCCAACCTGGGAATTGTTTTGTAACCAGTTAAAATCTCCGCAAGTTATAACTCTTTAAAGGCTGGGAGGCACTAGACTGCATATAAAGTCATTAAAACACCACAAAGTGTACCTGTAGTTTCAATACTTAAATACTTAGAAGTACATTTAACTGATAATACTTCTAAACTTTTAATTAAGAAGGATTATGAATGCAGGACTTAATATTCAAACCAATGTAATGGTGTAATGGTGAAACTGTAGATTGTTCTGTCACTGCTCCTCGTGACTCATGTACTTAGTTGTTCTCCTGGAGCTCTGGGGTGTGCAAATGATGTGTAACCCTGAACAGACTCCCCCACGGGCTTCATTTGTTATGATATCAAACACATTCTGCATTTTCTATTACCATATAGGCGCTTACCCACCACCACTAAGGACCAGTGCCAAGTAGAGCGAGGGTACCCTCTCTGGAGAGCGACTATAACAAGCAGGCACGTCTAAGCAGATGGCAGTCATGATGTGTGGTATGGCTGAGTGCACTTGACTTACAATGTCAGATCAGCCACAGTGGTAAGAGAAATTTTCAAATTAAACTCGAAGCGGAATAGATGGTTTAATTAAGGCCTCATTTCGGTGACGGGGAGGAACGGCACAGTCGATATATTGGAAGACTTTTCCTGTTACAGAAAAGGTCAAAGAGAGGGAGAGGGGAAAAAAACAAATTCAATGAATAGTTTCCCCCCCGGTTCAATAATTGACAAAAGCCGCAGCTCCCAGAGGGGCTGAGCGAGATCAGAAATGAAAGGAGGAATATCTGGTAAAAAAGCATGCGTTACAATCATGCTGTAAGGAGAAATGAGTTGAGAGATTATGTATTATCTCACCTCCGAAAGCTGAGCCGATACGAGATGGAAATGACAATCAGGGGGACACATTAGTGAAACGACTGAAATGGGATAAAGGAGTATTTTGAATTTTGTCGCGCGGTGTCATTGTTATCTTCATGTTACAGAAGCCTCGCCGGTCGAGCCAGTTTTCTGTCACATATTTGTGTACTGCGTGAACCCATTTGCCTATGTATAGCAAACACTAACATATTCCCAGTCGCCTTTATTTTCTTTCACCCTCTCTCTACACCCCATGCAGATCACTTAAAAGCAACCCACACATACACACACACAAACTCTTGTACAGCGCACAGACACACATTCACACTCACATTGGGCACGGCTCATAAGGAACATCCATCAGCACTGAATACACACTTGTGAATCTAACGCTCAATAAAGCAAATATAAACCTCCAGTTCCTGTTATCTGTCTTCAGCAGGAGCCAACGCCGTGACAGGGAGTGGAGAGATGAGGAGAGAAGGGAAGGGACAAGGAAAGGAAACGAGAAAAAAAGTAGGAAAGGACAGGAGGCGAATGAGAAAAGATGAGGACCAGCCCCACTGATGCAACACCACGTCACCTGTCCTGCAGTAAGAGTATGTAAAATACACATTTCCATTATCAAAATATCACGCATAAACATGTAGAACCATTGTCGTTGCTCCACATGCGCCTCCATTCGCCTCTCGCGCAGGGGAAAGAGGTGGTTCAGCAAACTGCATTAAACAAAGTCTGGGTCTTATTATGGGAGAGGAATTAAATCCCACATTTCTCATGTTAGGTTCTCCCCCCTCCTCTTTCTTTTTATGTCTCGCTCTCATCATCTCATTTTACACATCATCACTGTGTTCTTCTACAACAGCGAACGTTCTTTCTTGTTTCACTTGTAGCGGCGCCACTGAGGCCTTATACAATATACATGCAAGACAGCGTATACCGAGGAGTGTTTCTGTCTATTTGCACTTGTTCTTTTACCCTTTGATGCAAACGTGTGATGTAGATAAGTGTGTGTGCGTGTGTGTGCATGTGAGTGAATGTACTCACTGCTGCTTATGCAAATGCTCATGCTCATTAATGACAAACAATACCAAAAAAATATCACCAAAGCTGTCTCCTTCAAAAATTGTAATTGCACTGATCATTTCAGGCCACAAAACTCTTGAACTCTGTCCACAGATCCACCACTTTTTATTTATTTTTACCATATATTTTATTGTATATCTAGTTGCATATTACTTAGTTCATGTTCACAGTTTATATTTTATGTCTTTAACTTATGTTTTATATTTTTTATATGTTATTACTCTAGTTTATTATTTATTTTAAAATGTATTTTATATTTTGTTTTCTTAATCTGTTTTTTCTTGTTGAGTGGCTCTTTTTTGGGGGGGAAATGTTGAAATCTTGTCCACAGCTAAGCTAAAGAGAGTGATCTCTTTGGCATATAACGAGAACAGAAGCGAATTAGCTGAGGCTAAGTTGTCCTCACACGCACACACACAAGCAGGCAGACTCCACACAAATTGTATATAACAAGTTAACTAACAGCTTAAGCCTGTCCGGTCAGTACATTGACGTTTAAGACTGAATAAACATGGATGGCACGGACTTTGCTTTAAGTCTGAGCACAAATTAAAAGGTTCCCTGTGGAGGTTTCTTGTAAACAAACAAAGTTCACATTCAGTGTTACTCAATAAAACTGACTGTGTGTATCATTAACAAGCCTATTGACTGCACATCGCTTCTCATCTAATATGGACAAAGTAGTTTTTTTTATGTTTAAAATCCTTTGTCGTTAACATCCGTCTTCTTCTTCCTTGCTTTTGTTGGCGCTTTACTGCATTTGTTGGCACATTACCAGCACCATCTGTCAATCAACGGAGTAGCGTGAAACCCGCAAGATTGTGAATCCATCCATCTGGCTGCTCATGCATGTGCGTCCTTGTGTGCGTGCACGATACAAACAAAATGGGGACATGCTCTCTATGGTGACACTAATGGTCATGAACTCCACAGGGTGCCTTTAAAGTGGGAGGCTGGGTTGGTCAGCGACTGTACCAAGTAAGGCAGCAATGTTATACATCGTTTTGCAGCGACATTGCAGCAGCATTGCAGGATTCACAATGCAAAATGAGGAAATATCATTCAAGTGCTTCGTGCCACACCTTTTTTTTTTTTTTTTTGCTGTGTGAAACAAAAAGAAAACCTGAACATGAGCGCTGCCTGTTTTGGTGCACCGCAGCTCATAGCGGATTCAAAGCTGTCCACACCGAGTCTGTGTATCACCTCTTTATAAACATGCATGTGACGTGGCCACTGTCGCAGATAATGCCGATTTAATGCTTGAGGCAGACGTTCAGTTATGCGAGGCAAAACGCACGTACAAAGCTTAAAGTCCGAATCGCTCTGTATTTATATACTGCTGGCCGTATATTAGATAAATGCATTTCTGACTTGAATTCGAGAGTTTTACCATCCTCAGCTTCGCCTAAAGGCCTGTTTATCCTCTACCACCATACAGACTAACCGCACATTTGAGTATCACTGAAAAATGCAGATTACATATAAATAACACAAATTTGACACACAGGTCATTTTGTAAAGTTTATTAAGAAATTATTAGTTTTCTCAAATACTCCTCTACCTGTAAATGTGGTGTCGCATAGGTTAAACTTAGTGGTACAGTCCAAGCTGATGTCTGGGGGGGTGGCAGAGGGCTAGGCCAAGTATGGTTGAAGGGGGGGGTTGTTTTTTCACAGAGGAGGATGGACTTTTAAAGTAATAAAATTATGAAACATGATTGTTCAATACACGCTACATTTAACAGGTGACATTCCCTTTAGCTTTCAATCTTGTAACATAATTTGGAGAAATAGAAAAATTTCACAATGTAATTTTTTTTCCAATGTCGCGCAGTCCTCCACTACAAGTCAGCAGTGGTTCCCTTTAACCGTGAAGGTGAATCCTAACAACCTTAATCATGACCGCGGTCTTTGCCAAAGCTCGTAGTTGTGAACTGAAGTGGAAGCTCAAATGTGTTGTTTGAGGACAGGCGTGGGTTGTTTTGGAGGGAACGACAAATGGCGATTTTGCCGCCAAGGAATGAGGATTTTTTTGTGTTTCTGGGGTGAAAAGAACCATCTGTCAACACCATGTTTCGCATGTCTGTCCCACAGCCCACCTCAGGCGGACAGTAGGCTTAGTGGTAACAAGGATTGTAGAACACGGGGAGTCTGGCACTCCAAATTGGGAGGAAAACTGGGCTAAATCCCAAGAATGAATGAAACACATGAAATTTGGATCTTCCAAATATTTCCCAAATATCTTGAGCAAACTGTTTGCAACAGATACTTGGTGTGTCTGGGAGGACGGAGCCTTAGTCTGCTGGCATGACACAGTTTTTATGTGAGTGGCTTCCTCTGTCAGGGGGTGGAGGTGAGGGGGGGCGTCTGTGGATCTTGGGGTTTTAGCAATGTTAGTTGGTTAGCAGACACTCTGTTGTCCCTGCTCCCTCATGAAAAAGGCCAAGCTTGAGTGAAATCAGCCAATAAGACCCTCACTGACCCCTGTGGCTGCTGACACACACCGCTGCATTTTCCCCAGCTAACCGCTTGACCATTACTGATTTCCCTCCTCACTCTGCAGCCATTTATGACTCTGGCTTGTGTTATCATAGCCCCCGGGTGAGGTCCTGCTTCCCCTGGAAGGAAAAGGGTACTGAGAGACTGATAAGGGAGTGATGGGAGGGGAGACAGAGAGAGGAGGAGAGAGAGAGGGAGGGATGAACAGATACTGGATGTGAAGTTTGGATGTGGAGATATAAAAGGAGTCAGCGGCGTCTGATGTCACGGATACATTTTTTCCTGTATATGCTATCTATTTCTGTACACAAACTAAGCAGCTGACACTATCAACATCTAAACACAATATATATGACTGGCATCTTTTTTTTTTTTTGCTGAGATGTAAGACCACAACAGGTTCCGGTCGCAATAAATTTGAACATATTGGAGCAAACGCAAGGCTCAAAATGCCGTGGAGCCAGTTTGAGGAATTAATTGGGTATTTCTGTTGGAGCCACTGAAGCATGATGGTACATTATCAATAAGCTCACTGCTGTCTGAGGGATGAAGATTTACATCAAACACTGAGCATGGCTGCAGCTGTACTGTAACTAATGCTCCTGCATTCAAGTTAATCAGTTCCTGTGATGGCCTGTGTGCCGGAGCTGATATTTCTCTCATTTCACATTCAGCACCGTCTTTCACAAGCGCATCAGATGTCCTGTAGTTATATTAGCAGAAGCATTTCAACATATTCAGTGGAGCATCCAGGGATGAAGGGTGTTTTTGAGATAGTGGAAGCTGTGATTTCCTTGTTGGGGAGATTTATTGCACTTTGATTCCTATACCCTGCTATGTTAGCTCAAAACCCCGATAAGGACCAGAGGAGAATCTGGAGCTCCAACTCTTCCATGAGACTAAGCCGTGTGCTCTTTGCACAAGGATGGACACTGAGATAGGTGACATTTATTCAGGCATATTCAAACAATGACGGACACTATCGATCCAACATTTCAAATGCTGATATCATTGAAATGCATGAGAATCTCTACAAAAATCTGCCAACAACCTTAAAAAAAGAAGAGCCCAGGAATGGGGAAAAATTTTAAAAAGTGACAGGATAGATTTTTTTGAAAGCAGACAATGGTGCTCACTAACAATGAAGTATATTTATTTTTGTATGCTCTCTGTTCATAGCCTGCAATAATAATTTTATACAAAACATTGGTCGAACTAATAACCCAGAAAACATACGTTCTTGTTTTATCCTCCATTTTACTCACAGCTGATGGCCATGAGGAAAGTTACTGTGCATCATGTAGGTGGTGAGTGTTTCCAGGCGTATATGACTACTCACCCTCACATCTATTTACAGCAGCTGTAATCTTGGCATCTTGGAAGATATTCATGTACTGCATCAGGGAGGCATTTAATTTAGACTATCAACGCTTCATATACTGTAGCTTAAACAACCAATATGTGAAAAGTTTCTGAATTTCTGTGTATCCAATAAGCAAATGTGAGTTTTGCACCAGCTGTAGGCACAAAAGAGGCATCATGTTCCTTGCCTTTTGCTTAATGTTTTGGATTGATTACAACCTGGGATAATAAAAAAAAGGAGTGGATATTCTCCACCCAGCCCATCATTCCTATCAGCATTCATAACCTCTGTGTCAGATCAGGCAAGGGTTTCTGTTTCGATTAAACTTTTGCTCACTCCAGGACGACATTTACGTGAGAGGACAGCTGATATTTTCACACTGTAATTACAGGCATAGGTCAATGAAACACAGACGCAGCTGCCACACGCCCAGTTCTTACTGCCCAACAAATCAGTGCTGACCCAGCCAACAGAGCCGAAGACCACCCTAAACCAGAGCTGCACACATACAGTGGAAGAACAAAAGTAGAACTAGTTGGCAGTTTTCAGAATCTACGTCTCAGGGGTGTGAAGGACATCCCTACAAACAATTCCTTTTTTTCTTCCAGATAAGGATATAATATTATTTTTGCAAGCATCAGTCTTTCAGAGATTGATTGATTGATCTTCAGTTTCAACATTTAAGCAACTAGGATATCAGAGAATGTATTGAAAATGGATAGATCATTGCTTTATTCACACGTTTTTGCCATATAAATGAATGACTATGATGACAAAATAAAGTGATTCACTCTACCTTCAGTTTAATGCTCTACAATTCACAGAAACACACACGACTTATCGCTTTCAACAGCTGAACTCGGAAAACTAAAATAACACATCTCTGGCAATGATACAAAACCACAACAGGACCTGCTTTCATATAATTTTTTTGTCAATACACCTGAAATATACCTATTTTCTGGGGTTAAATGTTAGATGTGTCATTTCACTTTTATTTTAATGTGCATAAACAGGTCCTTTGAATTGCTACTTGGCAACATAAATGCTACAACATTACAGCCAGAAAATGTTCTCACATCATATGGTTTTTAGATAAGAATCAGTATTTTGTGCTCCCTATCTGATATGTTCCAGTACGTTCCCACTGCAGGCCACCACCACCAGAGAAGTAATAGTCTCTCTTTTATTCTCAAGTACAACTAGCAGGACGTATGGTCTATCGGCCCATCAGAAAAACAGCAATAATCTCCACCTTAGGTTGAAACTGAGGGTCTGTCGAATCATGGGGAGAGTTTCTTACAGATTAGTGTAACTATGTCATTAAAACCTCTGGCCTTTGCTGATTGGCTTTATTGATCTCAAAGTCAGAGTATCAAATTACTAGAACAAAAATGCAGATATGCTTGATTCTGGGGAGTCAAATCACATGCACAGTCTCCGGGAATCACATGCTTGTTTTTCCTTTCATTAACCTTTAAACCAAACCCTCATTTGCATAGTATTGTCAAGTTCTGCCATTCACGTACAGTGTTATCAAATCTTTCAGTTTAAAATGCTTAATTAATGTCCAAATTTCAGGTTACTTACAAATCACCCTCATCTTAATTGGGCTAAGTTTGTACTTTCTGTTTTAAATATTCGAGTTGCGTGATTACCTTCATTTCACAACAATAATTTTTGTTTGTTTTTTCCAGCCTTGTAATGTAGATGTGAGTCAGTAAATCTGCACACCGGCCTCCCACGCCAGTCGTGACCTGGACTAAAGTAGAATTGACGTTTGAGAAGGTGATAACAACATCTCCCTCTGATTCCTTTCACTGAAGCTCAGCTGGGTCCGACTGCGCTGTTACCCACTACAGTGCGGCCTTTTCATCAGATGCAGACTGATGCAGGGAGAAGCCACGTTGGGCTTAAGAGATGGGGTGTAACTAGACACTCAACGGACTTCAAAGGGGAAACTAGTCTAGACACACTGCCAAACTGTGTGGTGGCCATTCTGTATGCAAAGTCACTCCGGAGACAGGATGCGTGCGCGGGTGAGCCTCAACTTGGTGAACAAACTTGTAAGAGTCGAATTTGGAAAAACGAGCACTCACATGCTGATGATGAATTATCAACCTTTACTAAATGCCAGCAATGCTAAATTGAGCTCTCCTAAAATGAGAAATATTAAGCTGTACTAGATGCTCCCACTGATGATATCATGCCATGTTTTTGCAAACCAGCATCGGGTATTGAATGGCATGTTGATTTTCACTTTAGCAAAATGGGTCCAACTAGTGGTCATCCATATCCCATCACTTTTTTTTTACTCGCTGTGGTGGAAGGGCAATCGTTGAACACTGAGTGTACACATCCATAGTTCATTTTCTTGCAGCGGTATATGCATTTCTTGTTGCTTTTATACACAATATGTCGTAATAAAGACACAATGTGATTACACTGGATTACATTGCGCTTTTCCAATTACTTTAAGACACATTTATCTTTATACCAAATGACTAACATCTCACACGCAAAATATTTGAGCCAAATGACAAATGTTAAGAGGTTTTTAGTAGTCTGATAATTTCATAAAACGTACTGAAAACAGATTCATCTTTGCAGTCAGTTCAATAAGTAAGTCAGAAAATGATCACATGTCAGATTGAGGTCCCATCATTTCTCAGGCACTTTCACACAGCAGAGAGGCATCGCAGCCCATTTACAGCACACAGAAGCAAAGATGTGAAAGGCGACTGTGTGTTAGTTTGCTGAGAGCACAGGGTTCGCGTGGGGCTGTTGTTCATGCCAAAAATGCCAAAAGATGTTTGCGTGTTGGAGAAGCAAATATCAGATGTGAAATAGATGAAACATTGTGGCCAAACATTTTATGGAATCAATCCTAATAGACAGTGAATTTGCAGTGCTGCCTTTACAGTCACATCAGCAAGTACACCAGTGACTGTAAGGTATGATGCACACTGACAGTGAATGACCTGTGAATGCAGATAATTCAACTCTGTTATTTAATTTTAATGGATGCAATCCAGAAGGCTGTCTAACTTCAACATGTTGTTGCTCACTGTAAACCTACATTAGAAATAAAGAGGCAACCTAGATAGACTAATAGATAGTTGACATTAAGTGCACAATTGCTTAGATATTTAATTGTCCTGGCTGAAACAATTATATTTCATTTTGGCTGCAGTGATTAACTGTTTGAGGAATTCATTTCATTTTGACACAGGAGTTAAATGTTGAGTGAATGATGGTCTTTCACAGCACAATTAGGGGTCATGCTGCACACTGCAAACGACTGCAGTGATCGCACTTAATGTTTTGAGAACAGTTTCAGAAAATGGGATTCAGCAGTTGGGGAAAAAAAAAATCCTGCAAAAAAACAACATGGAAATGAGAGCCCAGTGACTTGATGATGCTCATGCTAATGGAGCAGTGGGTTATGATTAACGATCTGGTTGCCCTGCCTTTCACCTTGTGCGTAACTACATAATTGCGAGACAGTCAGGATTATCAGCACACATGCAACCCGTACATTCACTGCATACACGCAATCAATGAACCAGTGCACATACATTAGTCATTTTAACTCATATCTTCTCTCAACACAAGCCATTCTGTAGACATCTGCAGAGCATGACGAGGTTGGAGCTGTCGTTTGTGGTGCTGCCTGAGGGGCGGCGGGATTAAATGGTTTGTCAGATCAAAGTGGGGGCATATGGCTGCAGGTTTATTATTAGTATGCCTTTGGATATATGGAGTGGACATGCACACAACACAAACGTTCTCTTACTGAAATATAACTTTTTTCGAATCCAAGTAAATGATGTTAACACTCACAGGCAGTGTGTCGTGTGTGTGTGTGTGTGTATATGTATGTGTGTGTCTTCAGGGGTATAATCACCAATTTATTTGTATTTTCATTATCGTGGGACTTTGTCATGTGTACTTGTTCTTCATTTGGGGTCTTGTTAAAAAACAGTTAATGCCAGCTTGCTCTTTGTGGATCCTCCTACAGTTACTTCAATGTCCTCTGAAGACGTTTTACCTTCATTGAGGTGTGTGAGGCCCTTCTGCTGTTTCTGATAATCCCCCAATGGGACTGCTAGGTGCTCATTCAGCTCAAAATTGGGTGAAAACCATTTAAAGAAAAGCAAAGGCAGAGAGAGGCTGAGTTGACTGGTTGTCGTCTTACGCTTTGAGAAAGAACGGGCAGAGGAGCTGAACCAGGAGGAGATTGTGGAGGACTTTGCAGTGCACAAAGCTCTGAGCAGTCACCGATTGTCGCGTCTCTTTCAAGCAGGTGAGAAACTGCATGTTGTGTGTGTGCATTCTTGAGCATGTAAAAACTAAGCTGGCTTTGGTTTTTCATAATGTGTTTTTTGGATGCAACTGCTCCTGCCTTCTTAATGTTTTATTCTGTGATGTTTGGTGATGTTATTAATGTGAGAAGTTATTTGATTTATGTGGTCTAATAATGTTTTTTGCACCCTCCAAAAAGTCCATACTTATTTTTATTTATCGGTTGGTTTTATTTATTGGTCACTCTAGTGAATTGTTTGAGTTTTGTCCTCTTTTCTGATAAATTATTCTAAGGCTACCCTGCTGACAGAGGTAGGATTTGTATAATTAATCATTTGTTTTATGCACGGGCTGCAAATGTGCATCTATAGGAAGGGAAGCCATTATGGGCATGAGGGCACTATTGTACAGTTTACAGCAGGGAACAGCGTCATGTTTTCCTGTAGTCCTGCTCAACATGTTAATGCACTTTATTTTGTAGCATGAATGTGTTTTTATTTCAATAAATCTATCATAAAACATAATCACAATCATATCATGCAGTTGCATTTTCTCAAGAGTACATCTTAAACAGACCTACTGTTCGATTACACTGTAACTTGAGTAAAATATGTGAGTACTCGAGCCACTCCGAAGGTATTTCTGTGTGTGCGCATGTTTGTTAAAAGTGATCAGCCTGTCAGCATCCCTGTTCCTGCTCCCCTTTCCAAGTATCTGTTGGATGTGATCAATCCCAGGCCCACACAGCAGCAGAAAATCTTTAGAGAATAGACAGGTTTCTATCCGACCGTGTGTATAATTGGCAGGTCAGAAGTTCATCCTGCCAGAAAGGCCTAGAGGTAATGCGAACCTGGCATACATAATATGTGAACTTCAAATATACAGAGTCTTTCAATTCAGTGGAAGAAAACAGTGTGAAAGGCAAGATAGCGTCCTTCCTCTGCAGGAGAACAGCATTCATTTCTCCTGGTTAGGCTGCCTTATTACTCTAAGGGCAGAATACCCAGAGGAACAGTATATGGCGTGTCCCATTCACTTTCTCTGACGGTCTCATACGTAGGAAACACAGGGGCGTTGAGGAGGATGACAATTTCATTTTGGGCAAGTAATTTATCAGCATGGAGGAGCCAGAGATTTGAGGTGTAATGATCTGATTCACCAGCCATCATGAGAAAGGTCAAAACTAAGATAAATGTCACCTGTGGTGAATCCAGGAGAGTTACCAAGACTTGAGAAATAAACACAAGACAGGTATTGACTTACGCCGCATTCAAAGGGCCTTCCCTCCTGCTTCATAACCACTGGCCATTGACACACAATAATAAAGACATATAAAAAAATATCTGACTTGCATTTCTCAGGCTGAGTTGAGTATATAATGTCAGATAAAAATAATACCATACCGGCCTTGAAAGAAATCAGAAGAGATAGGTTATATAAAATAACAGCTGAGAGTGCCAGATACAGGTACCTTCAGTATAAATAGTGCATCACATGATTTCCCTATGGACTGTATCAACCTCAAAGCACTCTTTGTATGCTAAAGCACTGCATTAGAAGCACAGTGATTGATCTCAGCCCCCCACCCACACTGACAGTGGATGATGCAGTACCTAAAGGCTTGACTTGGTGCCAGGTAGAGGGAGACGGCCCGAGAGAACATGATCGAAGGAAGAGACAGAGAGGACGAAGCAAAACTCTGGAAAAAAAGAAGCAGCGGTAGGGGTAGGTGGGTGGGTGGTAAAAAAGCCAAGTTTCATCTGAAACACTTTAAATATTTTAGGTAATCTTGAGGTAATCACAAAGGCTTTTACAGTAAAACCAAACACTGATTTGGAAATCATCAATTTTATTTTTTTAGATTATTTTAGACTGCTTGACTTGTAAGCTTTGACACAACTTGCTAATCAATTTTAAAACCTTTGTGCATGGTGCTGAATGCTGTAAACACATGACTCATCTTTTCCCTGCTCGGCCACAATACTTTTGTGGTAACAAACATTATGAGCGATCAAGGATTTGAGTGACGGACTGCTCTTCCACAAAAGTGGCCAATAACATTTACGGTGGAGTAGCTATTAAGTGATGCATTGTTTGTGTCTATTTCAGCTTTATTCGCCTCTGGATGGCATTTTATTTAGACAAAAGGGCACAAGAGGAATGCAAAGCAATCGGCAAAAGCAATATGATACTAAACAATAAACATACAACAAAACAATATGCAGTAAAACACCATAGAGCCACATAGTTTATGCCAGAAAGAATATCTGCAGGATCATAACCTTAAAGCTATGATATTCAATAACAGCTCAAAACACTCACATATAAATGTTACTGTTGAACAGCGAATAGATAAAGGCAATGTAGACAATACAGGTGCAAACAACATAATGACCAGTCTATCATCGCCACAATGATCATATCATGACCATCGTGACATTTTGGGACGTAGCATAAAACAAACTACAACTGTCAGTGTGTACGTGTGTGAGAGAGAGAGAGTAAGAGAAAGTGTGTGTGTGCCTCCATCACTCTGTATGGCAGCACATTTTAATCCCATTCTTACGCCGTTCGTCAGATATTTTATCAGCATGACACAACTGCTTGCAACTTCCCTGCCGAGAAAATAATTCATGTACCCCTTACTGCTTTTTCTAATAATACTCTGAAAGAAAATCTGCAGTTTCCGTCATTTAAGTATTTAATGAGTCACTGATGGAACATTGACATGACATTCAGTCAGAAAGACTGGTAAAAGAAAAACAAGATGAAAAAAAAAACAATCTTATCGATCCATTTCTCTGACATGATGTTCATGCTGTTTTCCCCTAACAACAGACACAAGCCAGATGTTGAAACATCCGACTTTACTGCAAATGTGTTCTATGAATAACAAATTATGAGTTGATTAAAGACAGAAATATCACTGAAAAGGTCCTACACGCCCACGCTAAACCCACGGAGGTGTTTGTAGTTATGTTGGCCGCATGGGTGTACACAGACTATGATTGATTGACATCTCTCATTTTCATGTCAGCTTTGTTACACCTGTCAGAGCAGGACAAATTACCCCTTTATCATTTTTATTAATACACAGAGTTCAGCGACCGCGTATAATTCCCATCATACTGTAGCAACCTGAGCACAAGTTTAAACAGCCTGAGTAAACACCTGTGTGGGTGTTCAGGGCTTTTAATGTCACTCATGTTTAAAACTTGAAAAATATAACCAACTACCTGATAGACCTTTTTCACGGAGGACATTTTGACGACTGAACCAAGGAAAAGCATGGGTGTCTGTATGAACATTAAAGCTGGGAAAGGCAACCACAAAGAGAGCAGGAGGAGTAAGCGAGATTTTGAAAGTGTCCAACTGAAAAAAATCCCAAACTCTCCCTTTGGACCACTCCCTCAAAAATACATAAGCACGCACTGCCTGACTACTGCTGGAGTCTCTGAGAGTGTCTTTTGGGAAGACTGCATGTCCAATTACATCATGTCTCATTAACACATAAGCAAACACCAAACCATATCGTAATAAGCGTTATGAGTGATCATAGCTAGTGATGGTACTCACAGCTGTCGACCTGGCGTGTTACTGTCAGGTAATTGTACTGGAAAATATGTTTGATGCAGTAACGTAGATAGGTAGATCATTTCATGCAGGCTGGAGTGAAATAATTAATTAATTGCTGTCGGGATGTGTAGAGAATTTCAGGGAAAAAAAAATTTATTTTAAAATAATTTATTTTAAAAGTGAAAAATCTGACAACTTGAAGAATCTGAAGAATCAGATGAAAAGATGTAAAGTAAGAAGCTGGATCTAAGAGACAGCTTTGCATAAAAACAGGAAACACGGGCAACCTGGCCGGTTGAGGCTCAATTTTATAACCTCTCTACTGTCAGGTGGAACAATCAAGTCAGTCCCTAGCAGCTCCTTTCAGCCCGTCAATGTAGGTCAATGCAGGTTGTGAGAGACGGCAAGCTATCTGTTTGTCACCAGACAAATATCCTGCCTGCAGTAGAGTAAATATCTGCATCCTATTGCCATTGCAGTCCTCTGCGCCGCTGCACTCACGTTCTCACAGCATGTGTCTCTCTGTGTGGACACAGTAACATCTGTGTGCATGATCGTCCACATTCCTGCCTGTGTGTCTCTGCGATTGGCTGTCAACAGGTTAATCCCAATAAATCCAGCCATCTAAATGATTAGGGGTCTCCTGCAGCACAGTGATCAATACAGAGATGGGATGAGCCACGGGCAGCCCGGCTCTCCAGATCTCGGGTGCTTTCAGCTATGTCAGAGCGGACTCCAGTGAGCTGGGGGAGAAATGGGGGAAGGGGACTGCAGCGCCTTTTAATTTCTGAAGAGCAAACAGCCTGCCTTATCACTGTGTCAGGGGGGAACCGATTGGTGATTCACAGACGCAAGCTTTAAAGTGGTCAGGGGTACAAACACAGTCAGCGGTGCACACATGCGTACATACAAGCACACACACAC
>JAOXYL010000039.1:16169560-16204471 GCA_028564955.1 Terapon puta
ATTTCTGCCACCATATCATTGTCATAAACACAGGACAGTCTGTCCACCTCAGGGTGAGATCTGATAGCATGCACCAGTATAGATAGAGAGAGAGACAGAGAGAGAGAGAGCACAAGCAAAAAACCACCCCCTCCTCCAATTTCTTTTCAGTCTCTCCACATGTTGTAAAAATACAACAGGCAAGACTGGAGAGCCTCAGCAGCTTCTCTTTGACTTTGTTCAGCCAAGGAAGAACCCATCTGAGCCATGGACCATTACTGCCAACATCGACAGTTAGAACCAGAGCATCAATCAACGGAGTCAGATCACCCCCAGCCTACGTCTATCACCACGTCTTCGGATCTCACTGATGTTCAAAGGAGTCCCCCCGGAGTAGCTTTTTTTCCCCTGACCAAACGGTGCCGACACCTCCCACCGTCTGAACAGCAACCTTTTGCAACTCTCACTCCGAGACCACTCTCAGGGAAGAACAGAGAGGAAGAGAGAAACAGCGGAGCGCAGGGCGAGGAGTGAAGGTCCACGGAAGACATAGTGGAAGAGCAACGAGGCTAATCGCAGGGGAGCAGAGGCGATAAGCCGGCTAATGGCTTTGACACTCATCGCCACATAGCAGTTTTCCCTTGGCCACCTGCTCTAATCTCTTCTGGGGGCCCTTACCCACTGGCCACCTATGTATAGACCTCTCTGGCTTGACTGGTGTACATATACTATGGTACGGTAAAGGCTGGACACTTGAATTGCACATCTCCTTCCTATTAGAAAAGTTCAACTCAACATATGAGCTGTAGCACTTAGGAAGCAAAGACGGTGGTTATTCCAGACTACAGATGACTCATAAGTGGTCAGATACACAAAGGATCTCATCCACTATAAGTCCTCCTGGATGATAAGAGACCTTTTGAACAAAACTGCTGAGACCAACTTTTAAAGAACAGAGAGCACTCGAAGATAGAATGACAGGGTTTCTATGCTTGTTATTAGGCAAGAATGTTTAAAATGATGTAGACCAAATTTGATAGATTGCAGATTGACTGAGTCAGATTTGAAACATTTTTATTTCATTTTACAAATGGTGTCACAGAGCTGCAACAACATACTATATTGACTTGTCAAGTGAATTGCATCTGGCATCATGACACCATCTTGATACTGTCATATTTTTTTCCAGTTGATCAAGCAATCTTTCATCCCTTGATGAGGTAATTATACATATAACACCAATTTCACTGGGTAATCCAGAGATGGCCATGAAATCAGCTTTATATAGCCTATTTATTTAATTACCCTGTGTTGGTGATTACTTCACGTACAGTTAATGATCTGTCAAACCAAGAGGGGTCTGGAACACATTTTGGTTCGATGAGTAATTTTGACAGATGGCTGAGATAATCCAAGTTTGTCCCTGCTGTAAACTGCATTTTACCAAAGAGCCACAGTAGAGGAGAGACTTGCAAAATGTCCACTGACGGCCGAATCCCGATAAACCGATATTACCCGGTGTCAAAATGTGGTGTTAAAAGTTCATTACTGTTCATTTTAGTCCCTCATTTTGGAATTTTGGAAGAATTGCTGATGCTCTGAGGCACATTGCTGACTCATTATGAGCAGACATATTAAATAGTTTTAGCACTAAAAGTCTTTGAATCACAGCTTGACCAAAACCCAAGAAGTTAGGAAAGGCATGACCTATATTTCTAGGAGTTTTTCTTTACTTGGCCCCCATTATCCAGGTATGTGTTCACTGTCCAGCAACAGCCCACTGAATGAAAATCGTAAGCTGTTATCTGAAGAAGTACCCTTGGACCACAAATAGAGGCCGACATCTTTTCAATAGGAAGAAGTGAGCTTCTGGGGATAGGTACAAGGAGCTGAATGGCAGAATTAACACCGGAGAGAACACCCACCGAGAGGGGGATGAAGACAAACTGTAGAAAAACAGCACGACATGATGAGCGGGATAAAAACAGAGAAGAGGAATCAGGACATAGCAAATGAGACAAACATCGTTTTTCCCGGCACAAGGACCCTCAGGTCACCTCCATCTCTCACCACCTACCACCGGCCCACCACATGAAACCCGCCTGAGTGCCCATCACACCAGGGATCAAAGCATAGGCCCTGCCTTCCTCACTGCTTGAAACATGGAGAGAATTATGTTCCTTGATCTCTCCACTGTTCACCACACTCATCATTTTGCTCAGTTTTACTTTGCAATCATGCCCTCATGCGCTGTTACCCTCATCGCTGCATTTATTAACTGCTCAAATGTTGCCTTCCATCCTTCTAGGCACTACAGGTTGCTCTTCTGCGATGATAAACTGCAGTGTTATTCAAGTGATAAATGATGAGCAAGAAAAAATGATGAAAAACACCAATGGTGGTATTCAGCATTATAATCAGTATTATCAGCAAAATGAACTTCAAAATATCGAAGTAAAAGTGTTCATTCTGCAGACAAATGGAACCTATGGCTGATTATTATACATTACACGTTTAGATTGTTAATACTGATGCATAAAGGTATGAGCAGCATTTTACTGTTGTAGCTGGTTAAAGTGTGAAATGCTTCTGTTAATTCTCGTGGAATAAAAAGAAAAAAAATGAAGACTCACTTATTTAAATGAACCTCTCAGAGTTTTAGCGGGGAGGAGTATCCTTAAGTAAAACTGCTTACAACTCAGATATATAAATCATGACAAGGAACTTTGTAAGCGGCCAAAAAGGTGAGACACTGGTTTAACCTTTAACATGTTGTATTTGATATAGTCCCAGATGTGAGTAGATTAGATTAGAGCCCCTTAAATAACCTGAGTAGAATGAACATCCAAATAAGTGTACATCAAAACAGCACTTGAATCGGTAACGTATTCATGTGTTTCAGTTAAAATACACGGTGCCGAATGGTGGAGGCGGGTCAGACAGACTATTTGAATCAAACGCTATAATTAAACTCTGCTTCCTCCAACATGCTGTGTATATACGCACTCTTTGCAGTAGGGCAGGGTATTTAAATCCTCAGTATGCTACTCGTTCTTCAGCGCTGCCACGCTTGCTGCTACACTGCTCATCTGAAAGTGCTGCTGGAGATGCTGCATAAAGAGTTTCATAAGCTCCCACATCCACCCAAGCATTGACTCGTATCCTCTGAGTCCAAGCTTCCCTGGGGGGGAATTATTATCATCACTCCCCGTTCTCTGCAGAGGTGGATTTATGGTTACGGGGGCCTTAATGCCAAATATCAACTCTGTACTAGGGCTGCAAATAACTATTATTGTAGATGGAGGGTCTAAGGCTGCTGTATGCTGTGCAGAGTGTAAAGCTTATTGAGGCAAATTTGTGATATTGGACTTTACCTGATTAACCTCTCTCTCATATTTCATTAATTGAATAATTATTATGCCAATAGAATGTCAGAAAATTGTGGGGGGGAAAATGACTAATTATTAAGTCCATAAGCCAAAAATATGAGCTAGGATTAATTAATGAACAAAATTATTATTAATTTCTTCTTGTAAATTAATTGACTGCAGAATCAGTGTTTAAACTGTAAACATGTTCCCAACCAAAATCTTCAGGCGTCAAGAGTGTCACAGCTTTTGCCTTATTTCATGTTACAGATTCAAATGTGTGAGCAATTTATTACGTCAATCAGATATTTTACTTAATTAGAATGGGGATACTTAAGAAATACAGCTAGTTAGAGTGTTTGCCTACCAGCTACAGTCTAGTGCTCTGAGAATGTGCAGAAACATGGTGCCCAGTTCAAGGATGCTTCAGCAGAGTAGATGCAGATGTTTGCTAACAAGAGGGCACAAACCACGGACCTCTTGATGGAGAGTGCCTTGCGACTCCTCAGCCTGTGAGCGAGCCACTTTCTAGACAAGGCTGGGAAGAATGAGGACAGTAGCTAACATCACCTTCACTACCTGTTGGCCAATGATGTGGAGTAATTAGTGAGGCTGATCCTATGATGCTCCAGGGGGAGAATATAAATGACCCCTTCCGACATGTTACATTTAATGGATTGTGCAAGCGTCCAACTCCCCGGGGAAAAGAAGACAGAGAGGCCTTATCACGCAGTACGAGACCTGGTAATTTGTCCTGTTTTACTGCGCGAGCATGCCCTCAAAACACGCAAACATACAAACACGAGCAATGAGTCATGCGCCGTCAAATTTCTTCGCATCCATTTTAAAACAAAGGAAATCTTTGGGGTCATGTTTCTATAAAAACTTAGATAAAAGTCTGAGCCATAACAGTGGTTTGAATCTTTCACAACGCTGTCTTTAAGAAAAACAGGCTGAACAGCATGGCTGTACTGACAGTTCTGTACGATTCATAAATACGTGAATAAGAATGGATGCTTCCTAGCGCTCTTGTTCAGCAATTGTTCTGCGCCTATTGTTTTCAATTCTGATGCCTGACACCCACTGTGCTGTTTATTGTATAACTTTCCATCTCCTGCCTACGAGCTCTTCATTCAAGGGCATCTATAAAAAGCATTATTCATCTCAAAATGAATACCTTAGTTAATAGTGACAAAATAATACTGACAAAACCCTTTTTTGTGTACTAAAATCAAAACATGCATATTGCAATAACAGAGCTTGCATGCTGTTACTCCATAGTGTATCTGTAACAATGGGGGAAATAAAACCATCAGTAGGTGGGAGTTTTTCAGCAGTGTCTGCTGAAATGTGGAAGTAAACATTGGTGTTGTGGTTCTCAGGGCTCCTCTGTGTCTCGCCATGCCCTTGAAGAGCTCCTGTAGGAGCAAGAGGAGTGCCAGAGAGAGGTCTAATCAGCCTGTGACAAATCAGCCTCTTCTCCAGCTTGTTTTTCATTTGGATAATGCTAGCCTCCTCTCTTAAGTGATAAAACAACCTCTGTGGAGTGGTCTTTACACAGCCAGATTAAATGTGATCACCTTGCCAACATACCCTGGGAGATTGCCATGATTAACAGGCAAAAGAGAATAATGATAATCATATGCAGGATAATAGCCCATACCAAATGGCCGCATGATCTGTACATAAATCATAGCCCATTTCCCACCCTAAAGGACACAATTATACCCTTTGGCTGGATTTACGCAAAGAAAAATCTGATTTTTTTTTTTTCACCCTGCCTGACCTAGATCTGATTATTTTGCTATCAATTTAAAATATTAAAACCACTTATGGAAAATCTGGATCACAAAGTGTTATTTTTTTTTCCTTTAGAATACACTCTTTTTATTCTGTGTGATTATAGGCCTTCAAAGTCAGCTAAAGGGCTGTGAACTGGAATACACGGCAAGGTTGAGACCTCATGAATGTTACAATGAGGTTAATAACCCTGAGCAAATATTAGCTCAGCTTCCAACAACACCATAATGACTACATGAGAGGGGCTGCGTCGGAGGGCGAAACATTGTAAAACTGCTTTATGAAAGCCCGGGCAATGTGCACAGTACATAACAAGCACGCAAAAGAGTGTAAAAGCATGTGGTCTTAAGTTGACGCATGTGTATGTGTGTGCTTGTCTGCGTGCCCAGCACATACAGAAGCTGGGGGCGGGGAAAGTACCAGTGGAGTGAACTGATTTGTTGGACATAAACCGAGCAATGCCGGGCCTATATATCACTTAATGAAGGCCTAATCACATCAGAAAAGCCCATGGCACAACACCAGAACTTTATTCTCCTGTGTAAGCAGAGAGGGTTTTAGGTATTTACGCAAGCTGTATATCTGCACCAGACAGAGCGAAAACTGGCTGCATCCCCCGAATCAGAGGCAGTTCGTGCACAAAGTAAAACGCCGTGAAATTAATTAGCATCAACTCAATTTGTGATCTGTGTGATACACGCCGAGCTAGCATCCAGGTAAGACCGCTGACAGGCTTTAGCATTACCCACAACCCCCGGGGAAATCGATGCCAAAACTAATCCATATGAGTAGGGAAGCACATGATAAGTGAGGGCAGAGGGGGAGGGTGGGGGGAGGGGGGGATGTGAAGCACATTATTGGACAGAAAAAGTAGCACAGACTAACAGAGAGGGATACAAAAAAAAGTAATGATAGTAAGTAAGTGGAACGGCATCTTAACATCTTGTCTATAATGAGACTGCCTCTTGAGACCAAACATGGGCAAAGACAACAAATGCAAAAATAAACACGTATCCACAACGGAAAAGTGTAATGCCACTCTTTGTCTCTTCTTGGCAGGGTCAGAAGTTTTTAGCAGTGAAGACAGAGAGCTACAAAATGGGTTGGAGCCTGATCAGACTGATGTTTACCGACTTGTGCTGCTGTAGATGTGAAAAGCTAAAAAAAAAAAAAAAAAAAGAAGAGAAAAAAAAGGTGCTGCCAGGCAACTAATCCACTTTCTTGTTGATGGAGGGAAAAGTCATCCTCCCTTTTTTTGGCACAATTAACATGTGTGATGGAAAGGTCACACACATCAGGTTATGGCTTGTCCTTTGTAATAAAGCAATCGAGGTAAATACCAAAGACGCTGCATCTCCACTGAGCGAGCGCGATGATTGGACAGGACAAGGTAGATGCTAAGCTGCTTCACAGTACGGCGCCGTGGGTGGAGAGGCCGCTTTCTTTTTTTTTTTTTTAAACATCAGAATCAACTTCATTTGCCAAGTGTGTTGACACATGCAATGAATTTAACTTTGGTTTTAAGTATCTCCCAAAGTACTTCCACGCTGCAGTGCCAAGAACAAGTATACTGGAGACATAAAACAACAAGGCTAAACAAAGATAAGTTAACAGCTATTATGTGCAAGTGGGTTATAAAAATATATATTGTTTACCCCAACCTACTGTTAAGTGTAAATAGCACTTACTTTACACCTTACTTTGTTTCATAAACAGTATCATCGTAACTAAAAGTTATTTCATCTGAGGTTCATTTCTTTTTGTTCCCATGTAGAATTAGTTTGATACACAGAAAAGTAAATGATCAAGTCATGTAGGTAATTCATTACCAAATACTTTGACGGCAGAAAGCCATAAACACACTTGAAATGTTTGGATTGTATTCATTTCAGCTCTGTGACTGACTGACAACCTGTCCAGGTGCATTTTGTACACCTCCACCCCCCGCACAATGCCAGCTGGGATTGACTCCAGCAGCCCAATGACTTTTTGCAACACAGTGCAATGCAAATGTTTTCCACTTTGTTGCTGGCATATGCTGTTCACAGAAAGGCTAAAATCTCATCATGACACATCCTACGTGTAATGAAAGGGAGCTTCAAAAGGTTCTTTATTAATCGTGTGGCCTAAACTCCGGACTCCAGTGATTTCTGCTGAGTGGATAGAAAGACGTCTCCTCCTTTGATCATTGCAGCTTCTAGGGATGGAAGGTGAGGTCATTTAGAAGCCGGATCCCCAAGGGGAACTAAAGGGGGGGGGGGTCATCAATTTCAGCAGCATGGTCAAATCCTGTTGCTTAAACACTGCTGATCAGACTTAATCACGGGATCATTACACTGTGGGCCCGTGATGAGAGCAGAAATGAACCCAAAATTGACAACACACACCCAGATGAGGACGAGACAGCTCTAATGAAAGATGAGCAGAACTTTATTCCCGCCACAGGCAATAACTGCGCCAGAGGCTCCAATGGCCTTCTGTGTACAGAGACCTACACCTTAACCCACTCTGTCTCCAAAGAGCAAATGCTCACATCATTAGAGAGTCGGTGGTAGCTTCAAGGTTCAAGAAATGAGCTCATAAGCTGAAATCCTCAGGCAGCCAAAGTAGATGAGAGCGAATCTTTTTCACTTTGCGGCCGCTGCTGATATGACTTTTAGTGTTGAGGTCTGAAAGGCGAACATTTGGTAAGCCAGCCAGCCATATATATATATACAGATAGATATATATGCGTGTGTATGAACACACAAATGAAGCAGTTTAAAGATGGGTCACCCTCACAGTCGTGGTTAAACTGTTTTGTTTGTTACTTCCAGGTCCCAAATCACGCAGCAACATGATGTCTGTTGTTAATTATTGTCAGGTCATATAGGTTGTGTTTTTTTTTCAAGGCAAAATATAAATTATTCTCAAGCAGTCTAAATAACCGGATATTCCTGGGGGAGGAGGAGAGGTCATGGTTAAAAGAAACCAACATTAACTGACTGCAGGAGACCAGAGGCGAACAAAATTTGTTTACCCATCCATTCACACACTGACAAATTACATCCTGCCGATTGGGAGTCAGATCATTAAACACTTATACTTCATGTATTTGCCACAGAGATTTGTCGGAGCTTACTAAGAATGATTCGTTCATGCAGCAGATATTTTTGGGCCCATAACACTGAAAGATCATACATACAAGAGCATCCAACTCAAAGAAACTCAATTAATAATTAAAATGAATTATTACCCAGCCCTAATGGAAATTAATGTGCTCCAAATTTGCAAAACAAAGCACCATAAAATAGAAGTTTATCCATGATTATGGCCTAATTCCAAAGCAAACACTGCACTTTATATATTATAGTGTATTGCTCCCAGCGCCACATTTATTGAGGCCACTTCATAGAATCTAATAACATCCCTCTTAAATTCAAGGACCTGGGGTAAGTAATAATCAACCCCAATCAATAATCAACACTGCCCGGCTTGTTCGGGATCAGTGAGCATCACAGGAAACACACACCCCTGGAACCGTTCTTTGTTTGTACTTTGTTCTCCCTCTTTCAAGTCCAACATTGATCCTAACCAAAACCAGTGCCAGGTGTGATCCATTTCTGCTGAGAGCAGCAACTACAAAGTTTTTAAAGCCTTTTTCCTATTCTGCAACACAGCAGTGGGATAAACTCTATTCATCCTGCACATACAGTGAGAAATACTGTGAAAGGGTGACATTAAGCAACGATAAAAGAAGCTGAGATCGGCTGTGTTGGATTAGAAAGGGGTAGGGCCGGCTATGGTATGGGTTATTTTAAAGGGATAGCAGAAGCTGAAAATGGCATTGACAGCACTGAAAATTGAGGATTGAAAGGCATTACAGGACTACTGAGATTATTGATGACACATTCCAAAGAGCCTTTTCCTATTGAGTTCTCGCGCTCCGATAGAGGCACGCGTAATCAGAGATTTATACCGTTTAAGGCAAAAATCCCTAAAAGCCGCGAGCCTCGTCCTCACTGGAGGGGTGACACTGAGCCTCCGCAAAAGCATACATGCAGACGCACAAACAAACACACACACACACACACACAGAAGGCCAGGCACGTGCATTAATATTTGCAAACAACATTAATGAACACAAACAGCAGCACATTCTTGCTTGGTCTCACAATAAAAGCTCCTATTAGTCTATTCATAATTGGACTTGATGCCCGGCAGGAAATTTCAAAAACTGAACAAAAAGAAAAAAAATCAAGCCAAAATCCCCTCCAGATGTTCTTAAATCAATGAGATCTGCTTCTCTCTGAAGGTAAAGCAAACAGCACCAAACAATAAACTCAAAATCTGCCCCGAGGTCTATTAAACATGGATAATGTGTTGATTCTGGAAATCGGGATCAGAGGGGAAGAGACTATCGGCTGAGGTCGATTCTGATCCTGGTTAAATCACATTAATATTGTTTATATCAAATTCCGAACGGCCTACCAGACAATACAAACAAAAATCTGCCTTAAGTACTTAATTCCACTTAACTAACCAGAAAACTAAAACAGATGTGTGGTCTCGAGAGATATTTCACGGACGCTCTGCAAAACCAATGAGTAGCCACCCCTTGAAGTACCGACATACGGAGACAGCACAGGAACGCACGTGGCAACAATTTTGTCACCGTTCATCGTGGGAGAACCTGCAAAAGCGAAGGAAATCCTGGCAGCCGCAGCAACAGCGCGACTCTGACTTCCAGACTGATGCATTTTACCTCCGCTGGGATCAGACGGGGGGGGGGGACTGAGTGCGGTCATTACTGCTGGCTGTTTTTCTTTTTTCGTGAGACAGAACGAAGCTGAGCGTTTCTGTCGCTAATCCCCGATACCGTCTGCTCTATACACCACACAGAACCACATTATATCAGGCGTTTGTGAAATGAGACTGGCTAATTTAAAAGGAAGCGAGGGCACCACTCAGCACACAGTCATTATAACAAACAGAATGTGAATTCCCTTGTGCTTCTGCGTTTATTTTTTTATTTTTAGATAGAAATTGCTACAAACATCTCCCTCAAGAGACTGATTTTATCACACGGCTATTCAGTTATCAAGAGGGAGAAAATCATTGCTTCCCTGACAGGTGTTTTAAATGATAATGTGTCCTCGGTGCTCCTGTGTGAGCCTTGATTTTTATCCCGCCAGCAAACGCAACGCATTTCCACTCCTCTGTCTCTCGGCCTGTTTCTCCCTCGTCAACAAGTGGACAGGGAAAATTTGTTCTCTCGAGTGGGGAGCAGTTGCCATATCAACCAATGCACTGGATCAAGGCATTAGATTACTCAGCCCAAGTGCAATCTGAAATAAGATACACAGTAAGATAATAAGATGACAAGATGACACTCGGTGCATCACGGCCGGGCAGCAAAGTGGCATCTTGACATCTTGTTGTCGGGGTTTTAGAGGAAGTGCAGTGCAGTAACGTGCCGATGCAGGAATAACAAACAAGCTAGTTTGTTGTGCATTCGTATCCGCGCAAATACACACATGCACACACACACACTTACAAACCACATACAGACCTGTGACAAAAGCACACACGCTGTTTGTGCCGGAATGAATGCGGCTGTATCCAAGAGTTTCCATTTTTGTGCCGTTAAAAGGAGGCTTTGTTATGGCAATGAGTGGGCATGCGGTGAGTCAGCGAGGGACAACTATTCAATGGGGAGATGCCTCATTTTCCTAGCCCCTCTTCCTGGTTGCACGGCCTGCCAAGGCGTTGCTAGGAGGAAGCTGGCGCCGCCAGAAATGATGACATCGTTTTGATAGACATCCTCCTGTTCTCCAAGAGAGAAGGGAGAGATAGAGAGATGATCTGAAACGCTGCCACCTCCTCCTCCCCCACTGTTCTTCTCCCTCTCCCCTCGAGGCGATCTGCTTCTCTTCTCTTCCTACTCATTTCTTTTATATATTTTCACGGTGCCTTTAAGGCATCTTCTTCTGATTGTGATACTGTTCTTGTACGGGAGAGATAAGCCTCTACATACTGAAAGTTTTTGTCATGTTCCCCGTGTTTGACCTCATGAAAATGTTTCATTTCATTACATTTTTTTTCTTAGAGTTTGCAGCTGTGCCAGTGGTGGAAGAACTGAAATCTAAGGCTCTAAGTGGCTGAAAATCACTAGAGCCAATCTTATTTTGCCAGAGGGTGGGTTGCCTGTTTGTTTTGCTGTGTGTTTGAGTGTGTGTGTGTGTGTGTGTGTGTGTGTGTTTGTGCCTTTGTCCAATTTCTACCTGGATGGAGTCTTAGACACCATTCTACTAAGTGCACCATATCACATCATGATTTGAAAGTTAGTGGGTAGGCGTTGCTTTTTCTAGGGTGAAAATGTTATTGTGCTCCTTGTTTATCTGACTGTATTCAAATATCTGCAATTTAAAAATGTGCTGCTGTGTGACCCAAAGACTTGATCCCTTCTCATTGATTTTTAAGTTGTTTAGTTAAAATGAGGCTAAATCTTCTTTCTTATAGAATTAGAGAATAAACCTGGAGGTTTATTTTCTTCTTCCTCTTATTGAAAATCACAGGATGACCCTGAGGCAGATGTTTGGTGTATTAATGTTTTTCAAACCAGAGAATCGGGCCACCAGGATGCTCTGATACATACATTAAATTCATGTAGCGGATGACAAAAATGCATTATCTAATTCCCTTATGCTAGAGACAAAGCAAAATAATATTTAAAGCCACTTGTGATGCACCTTTAGATCCTGAGCACATATATTAAATGAATACAGTTTTCTGGAGAACACGGCTGACCCTGACCAGCCGATCACAGTAAGTGAGGCGCTCCTGATATTTGACCTCCTTCTGTGGACACACTTAGGAAAACTCTCCGCTCTGCACGATACCTATCATAGAGTTATTTTAGGCCAGCATGGGGTCAGTTGTTTTCAAGTCTAGGGGGACTGGCCCTCTGACGACAACAGTGGGTTTCAGCTTGACTGCAGAATGGGTCGGGAAAATGAAATGGTAGACAAAGTTTGACATTTCCGCACAAACACAAAGTAGTTGTGGTGGTTAAAACAAGACATTTTAATTGCACCGCTGTTACATCCTGCTGGTGAGGCTTTGTAGTAAGAGTCATGAGAGGGAGAACAACAAACTCTTGTCACAAAATCTACCACACATAAATGAAACCAGTGATCTGGTTCCAAACAAGACAGTGGATCCTAATGGGCACGTACACAAGGGCAAAACAGCAGGACTTTGGTGCACAGACTGTGGGAATTTAAGTTGTAAGAAAAAAGGAGTTGCAACATAATGCACCGCCAGAGTAAAACATGAAGCATTTTCTGTGGATTATAAAGGAGGCTGTAGCTTCATGAGTGGAATTGATCCATAACAGACGGAATATATATTCATGATGGGCCCATGTGATGTGTGGAAAGGCAAGCGTGGTGACTTTGCATGAGCAGGCGTCATCTGCACGTGATTTTAATTAAGGTAAACAAGGTGGGTGGTCGTGCGTAATGGTGTCAATAAAATTAGTTATTTCTGCGCATTTGCCCAAATTATTTGGTTGGATCGTGTTGATAAAGCTGCCAAAAGTGACAGCAGATTGATGATGTGTAATTCTGACTCAAGAGCCATTTGCCGCCAACAATTCGCTTTGGTCTCCTTCCTTCCAATGCGCCTCTATAGTGGTTACCGAAATACCACACAGACTGGCAGAGCGAAAGGAAAAATCAAATATACCGCCGCCTTCCTCAGTGTAGCCTTACCAGAATTAATCGGAAAGGTACACAAGACTCAGACAATTAAACAAAATTGATGATAAATAGAAACGCCTACGAAGACCGTGGAGGGCGCAAAATGCATCATCGGGCAAAAGAAATGAGACAACACTTTCACAGCAGAGTAAGCATCACCAAGGCAGACGACTACATGTGAAACATTATTAACTCCCACAACCACAAACACCTGTCGGAGCAACAGGAGAGAAGCACCGTGCCTACTGCACGTGCAACGCCACACCGACGCCCTCCTCCTCAGTTACAATCATCACAGTGTGCGCGTTATTGTACCTGTCCAGTGTGTGGTCCACAGCACCGTGGTGCTCGCCTCACCTCTCAATCTCAAAGTTTTCAACCACTTTCCAGCTGAATGAGGTCGCAGTCAGCACCATGACAGGGGTTATTGTCCAAATGGCAGGAAGGCTACACACACACACACACACACACACCTGCGTAGTCTCCACTGTGTGCATCTTGGGTGTGTTTGATTTGGGACACTTAGTATGCTGGCTGGGCGGTGCATTAAACCAGTGATCAATTAAGGATCAATTACCCATGCCTAGCTAATCATAATCCATATCAATGTAGTTCTTTATTATACACCCCCCCCCAACCCTGCAGACACACACATAGTTTCTTCTCTGCTACAGCTGCTGATTTAAGGCCTGTAACCGTAACAAGAGTAAATCTCAGTTGTTACTTCCACCCGCTCATAGGCCCTCAAATATGTCCACCATTCAAGGCGAGGCACGCGAAGATGCACCAACCCCGCGCGACAGCCGAAACGCGCTGCAGCACTCAATCATTTCCACACACAGTAAATGTGTTGACATGTATACTATTATTATTTACACAGTGCTAATGTGCTTTTCATTCCTCCGTGAGAAAAGTAAAGTGCAGTTGATTGAAGTGACAGCGGAAAAAACTGAGATGCTTTGGAAACATGTTGTGTCTGAGGCAAACAAAATGACTGTGTGTCTCAGGGTGACACGATAATGCGAGATGATGAACCTGCTCTGTCTTGTTCAAGTGAGATAATGAATCATTCACATCGCCTTGGGTTTGAAAAGGCTTAAACAGTGCAAACAGTACATAAAAGCTGCTCTCTTCATCACCCCTTTCTCTGAGTAAAGTGAAATCACTCCTGATACATGAACCGTCATGCAGGTGAAGTAAGATAATGACTCTGCGATAGCGTGGCTTATATTTCTCTGTGTGGTATCGTTTTCTGTAAAATATAGATATACATATCTGACAATTGTTTTGTTTTTTTTGCAAAGAAAGATGCATAGTTTTACATATTTTAAAGTGGACTGATACCTGTTGATACGAGTTTGAGAGATAAAACATTTAGATCTACATGCTCATTGATTAAGGCTTAACATACTGATTATAGCCTTCTAAATTCTATATTATTTATTATCTTTATTACCCAGGATAGCAAGATAGTTGGTTGGTCAGCTTTTCCACAACTTTGATCCAGACTGAAGTCTCGAACGGATGCCCATAGTGTTCAAAGGATGAATCCTAATTACTCTCTGCCTCCAAATCAAACGTTTTACTTATCCTGTGAAATATCTACATCCTCTTGACCTCTCGATAAAATCAGGTATAGACATTAATTTTTCCTCAGATGATATATCCTACTGGTGCTCCCAGGCTTTGTCTCAAGTGGCTCTTCTTCAAGTTAATGACATTAAGATCCATATTTATCATTTTTAGTAAATATTTCTGAGCAAATATGGAATGGAGTTCCATGAAATAACAATTGAGAGCAGGGATGGTAATCACATTGGACCAGAGACCAAACAGTTTGCAGTATTCACACATTCATAGAGTATTTCTCAACTTGAAGTTAAGCATATGTGTGTGTGTTTTCTTAATAGTTTAGGCAACACTTCTGTAGAGAAATAAAGCCAGTCAATTAGATGTCCTTTACATTGCTTTAATAACCAATTAATAATCATGTGGCATGTGATTTCAAAGGTTTGTTCTCATGATGATTAAAACCCAACAATGACAACTTAATCTGGTGCCAATTACAGAGAAGTCATGTACTCATAATAGGTTGGTACAACAGAAATTAGACCTACACACCCCGCGAGTGCCTTCAGGGTGACTTGATTTGATGTGGTAATGTGACGGAATAGATAACATGACAAATGACTGAAATACGTACTTGGCTCATTTAATTATAGAAACAATAACAAATCAATTATTTATCTGAGACTTATCTCTTTATCTTCAGCTGAGACAGTCTGAGTAAGACAGACTTCACTGCTCTCATGTCTTCTTTGTTTTTTTTTCTTCTCGCCATTGCAATTAGCTGCAGAGGCGCAGTTCTCCATTCACAGGAAAAAACACGTTAAACCCCAAAAAAAAAAAAACAGCGCAACAGCTTGCTCACAGCTGTGATGTGTTGAATCGAGTGCCTCTATAGTGAAAGGCAAAACAGTCGATGAATCAGCACAGAAACGAGGGAGTCAAAGAATAAATTGGAGTTATGATCATGAGCTCAAAAAAGGCAGAGTAATCATGTCATGGCATGTGATGTATTCCACTGCTGAATAAAGACTCCCTCATCAGACAGGCTGTTTGAAGTATATTTATATTAGGATGCATATTTGACCCAATTTTCAGTGATGCCTGCATGTTTCACCCTCTACACTCTTTTGGGCTTTCACTCATGAGGTTTAAGCTGGGTTTTGATTTCACTCATAGAGAGCTTACACACTAGCTTAGCCTCATCTTTGGATAAAATCCATGTTGCCTGGGCATGGTAGAGGACCTCATGGCAGTTAGAGAGAGACAGAGAGTCAGAGGCCCAGCGAGGAAGACTGAGGAGGGATTCTTGTGACAGATGGTCCCACTCGGTATCCGAGTCTGTGGGCAGTAATGCAAACAATGGCTCCCAAATACATTTTGGCATCTCTTCATGAATGAGGGTAGTGAGCCGAGTCCACAGTTTCAAATGACTTTGCCCCTCTCGTCTTCCATACAGCCTGAAATTTCACAGTCTCTGCTCTTTTTTTCCCCCCCTGCATTATCTTCCCGCCATCTCCGCCGCCCTGCATTCTCCCTCGCCGTCACGCTTGCTCACCAGTTTACTCTGCTTCACCCCTTTACACTCACTAAGACTGCTCCACCCCTACTCTTCGCCCCTTGAATCTCTCTCTTCCCCTTTTCTGAGGAGAGTGTGAAGTCGGAGATAGCCGCGCAGCACTCCTTTGGCTGACTCCTGTTTAGCCTCTAATGAGATTTACTTGGGGGCTGATTTTCTGCTCCTTGTCTTCCGTCCTGGAATGAAGTCTTCTCGCTGCCAATGTTGCAGGTGGTGGGCAGTAAATTATACACACTTCCCTTTGAGCTAGTCAGCATCAGAATCTCCCATCCACACACTGTTATCGCCCTACCTCTCACCAAACCACAGGGCCGTTTTTCAAAAAAAAAACAAAAAAAAACAAAAAGCCGCAAATACATGCCTGCATCCATAAAACCACCACAAACATTCACACACATCACAGCGTACGGCTGCACACATAAAGGCACATATTCACACCACGCCGCACAAACAAACAAATCCTCCCCTACCATTCATACACCCACTCTACCTCCGCCGCCCTCCCCATCTCTGTCATCTCAGCAGCTCAATAAAGTCAAAGCATAACAGTGTGTGCAAAGAGAAATGAGCCAAGTAACATGTGGGACTGCGATGTATTACAACGGACGGAGGCCGAGGGCCTCATCAGCATCCATCTGATTGGACAGAACATCTCCTCTGGGCCACCTCTCTCTTTCGGTCTCACTCCCTCCCTGTCTCAGTATCACTCAGTCTCTCTCGCTCTAACAGGTAGAGTAGTATTGATGGCCAATCCCCAGCGGTGGTTGGGGGCTGTTTGGGGTCGTGGCAAAGCACTAACATCTGTCACAGTGTTCTCCACAGCTCGTTATAAATCTGTCACACCAGAGAAGACAGGAACATGAATAAGACATGGGGCTGAGAGGCCTGCGATACGCGAAACATATGTTGCGTGTTCACGTGTATGTGTAACGCGCTCCTCGTTGAGTTATGCGTGGCATGCGTGCAGGTGGTCTGAGAGAGGCATAAATTGTCTCTTTTGGCCGTTCGTCATACATCAGACGCTGCTGTCATATTAGAAAATCAATGCAGGTGCCAAATGTCTTTCAAACAGCAATTACACAAACAGGCTGGGATAAATCTGGGTCGACTACTAGTTTGATGTCACTGTCTGACAGTGCTAAATGACCCACATAACATTCTCTGATGCCAAATTTAGGAATCCTGCGCACATCACGGGAGGAGCAAACAGTCAAACATCAATCAAGATATTTTTCTGTCCTTTTTTTTTTCTGAGTGTAAATGTATCCGCCTTTCAAATGTGTTTTTCCTGCATTTGTCCTTCAGAGACAGACAGCCGTCATACCACCCAGAAGCCATTAGTCAGCCTTATACACAATGACCCCAAAGAACATCCTCAATCAAACGCGGCAGTGTGAAAAGATGAGAATACTTTGAAATCAGCCCTCAGCTGTCTGCCAGTGAGGCAGCATGGGGAGTGTGATGAATGCATAAACCCACAAAGACCCAATCTTACTGCCGCTCTCTCCAATTAGCGCAATACAGTAATTCTGTTTACATCACAGACCAAACATAACTCACCAATTTCCTGAAAAACCAGAAGAAGTAAAAATGAAAAAAAAACAAAACAGTTAGATATCAGTGAGCAAAGCAGTGCATTTCAACCTCCCTCTTTATTTATTTATTTGTGGGACTCAAAACTTGCTTCGGCGCCACGCAACGAGTCTGGCCCTGTTTACTCAAATTAAAAGATTACTAAAATCCCAGCTCATGGTGACATTTAGCACGCTGCCGATGACTCTTTTGAATACAGATCAGACGTGGCATTTAAGCGAATTGGCGTTTTTCTTGAAGTTAATCGGTGGACCGGGCCTTCTGACTCAAAAGCCAAAATCACTTTCGGAGTCTTCACATTTTCTTTTCTTTTTATTTATTTTTTTAAATAATTGGATACTTAGGAATGTCTCTGCGCTTCTTTTCAAGGGTAGTCTGAGAGCTGCCAAATGAGACATCTGCTACAGATGTCGGAACTATGACACGGAGGTGTCCCACTACAGGAGAGGGATACTGACCGTCTGTTCCCGTTCAGCACAGAGGACAAAACCTGTAGGCCTACTAAGCAGATCCAGCATTTAACAGCCTTGACCTCTCTCTGTCTCTCCCTTTCTGTATTCTGCTCTCTCTCTCTCTCTCTCTCTCTCTCTCTCTCTCTCTCTCTCTCTATTCCTCGGCTCCCTCCGTGGCAGGTGCTGCTCAGCAGTTGCCAGACGTTGCTGACTCTGCCTGTTCTAAAGAAAAGCTGGAGGAATTCATATTCTTCAGTGAGTCTGTCAGCCCATAGTGGATGCAGTTCCCATAGGGCCTCCCCAGTGTCATCCTCTCTCTGTGGTGTGAATGGGACGAGTGAAGGTGTGTATAATCCCCAGAACAGCACAATAAGTTACATAACAGCTGTAGCGTGTCCAAAAAAAAGAGGCTATATAACAAAAGACGTGTGATTTTGCGGTAGAATATAAAATTAGCGCAACAGTGAAGCAGGCTGTCAGCAGGGGACCGGACCGTTGCAGCGTTTAATATACAGGACCGCAATAACATCCACAACACACAAAGGCATAGCGCTTTGCACAAATACAGTATCACACATCCGAGCCCTCTGATATACTGTTAATCACACAGTCCTCGTTTCAGCGTCGCACAACAAACGCATAAACAATCTGCACGGGCCTCGTGGCAACCTGCGCCTCTCTCGCTGTGTTATCAGAAGCTCAAACCAAACAGGATGGCTCGGATTCAAGACACAATATGTCTGGCCATCAAGAGGCGGGATATCCACAGGCCTTTGCCAGGTACGGCTCGGGTCAGCAGAAGGCATGTCCTGTGGAGTCGGCTGATGATAGCTGGTCGTGTTTTTGGTTAATGTGATAATACGCACAATGAAGATCAGCTTTGTGCCAGTTTGTGATTCTATTTGTGTGTTTCCTTTCAGCTTAAACACAAAAATGGGTATATATGGATGTATCTTTTTTAACCAGATCAAATTTTTAGCAGCTGCTGTCACTCTAGCTACAGTTTTATTATCTTTTGTTTGTTTGTTTTGCAATGGCTGAAATAGTACCACTGCCTTTCTTATTATTAACTTTTCTAAAAATGACTTCAACATGTCTTCATCATGTACCGGACCACCAGAGTGGAAACTCAAGCCGCCAGCTAAAGGTTAACTCCCCAGGATGCTGAGTAGTGGGCCTCACATTGTGAAGGGATTAAGGGAAAGGTAGACCTCTGCCGCAACATCACTTAGCTGATTAAGGTACCAGCAGGCCTTTATACAGCCCATTGAGGAGCTTATGACGGATTAAAATAACCGCTAGGTAATTAACAGGGGCCGGTAAAATGGCCTGATCATCCCCCCTCTGTGTAGAGCTGGTAAAAAGACATAAAAAAAACAAACAAATCCATTACCAAGATTTATGCAGCATTATTGAATTCACCGGGGCAATAATAGTGAAAGGGCAGCATTCCATCACGTTTAGAGCACGGCGAGTAATGAGTTGTCATAAGCAGAGAATCAGATGGAGGATATTACATTACCCATGCCAACACTTTCAAAGGAACCATTATTTCAACTTTTGTCATTACAGTTCGAGCGAAAGAAAAAGAGGAAAAAGGAAGAAGAATTGCACTGCAAGTTCTTCAAAGTCTATTGGCTTGCAGGGATGGAAAGAGCGGAGAATTAAATCCTCCTTGACGTTACCTTGGCAGGGGTTAGATGAAAATGGAGGATCACTAGTGGGGTGGTGTGTGAAGAGGACTCAGTGGGACAGGACACTCAACAAATTACTGCACATTAAAGGAGCAGGGAACTACTTCCTCTAACTGTGGCCAGATGGCTGTGTTTTCTACCTGCTTTGTTCTAGCAGTGCGTTTTAAAATGAAATGGGCACCTGCAGGGGTTTGACAAAACTACACACCTCATAAAAAAAGGTCACTGCTACAAATGTGAGCGCCAGTAGATTAATGCCAGTTAGCAGAAACTGTAACCCCCCTTTAGGATATGTGTCCAAGTCAGTGTCATCTCTGGATGGATGTTCCTTTTTTGAGTTTTTGTTTGTTATCTTGTCATCATCATGATTTTCCAGACTTTTATCTCATTGTTAGCCATGTGTCGATTGGTCCGTCACTGTTGGTAGTCATGGTAAACATTACACCTGCTAAAGATCAGCATGTTAGCTTTGTGCAGCCTCACACACCTGCTGGCATCATTGCAGACGCTTGTTAAAACGTGCTGCACTTTGCCTTTGCACACCTACAGCACGGATGGCGATTGACTTTGTGCTTCCCCTTTAGTCGCCTGTTAGCGTATGAGAGTACAGTTGCAAGGTGCTGACATTATTTTGTGCATTCCCAAAAGAATTCCACATAATGCACAAACACTATATGGTTTGACCCCATGTTGTTACAGTCCTTTAAAATGGAGCGCTCACATCCTCTTAGCAACTACAGCAAAGAAAAAAAAATCCACCTCACAGGCTAAAACCCTCTTGAAATATGCATAGGGTTGGATTTACATTATCACACACACACACACAACAAGTTGGCAGTTTTGCCGTCCCCTCTCTGCCACTTCCTCCGGAAAAAAAGGCGAGACCCGAAAAGGTTATAAAAGCTTTGTTTCTCACGTAAAGCCTACTTAGCTGGTCTAGAGGAAAAACTCTTACTTTTAACTCAAGGTGGGAGGAAAATCTGGAATGCCAATTTCACAAATTTCACAATGTGTGAGGAACCAGTTGTCTGATGCCATTCATCATATTGCACACACTTGAGGGGTTCAGCTTTGTGTTATCCAAGACATAAAGTGTGACGGTGGTACCTTATAATATGAACACGCTCTGAACTGAAAGTTTATTACTGACTTTGCCGATGTTCATGTCCTTGTTGGACCCAGACAGGCTCTCTTGAGCGATGACTGACTGATGCTTGATAAGCCGGGCAATCATGTTAAAATGGATCAGAATGGCAATGAAATTGTCCAAAGTTACATCATGCTAGTCATCAAAACCTTCCCTCCCAGAGAACTGTGTATAATTTAGGAAAATATGACTTTGCCCATTTCTATCACTCTTGCCATTATGTTATCTCAGCCTGTAGATAAGGAGAAGGATGCGGTGCTACAGTGGTCACATGTTCATTCCTATTGCGAGGTGGGGGCGTCCAAAAAACCTCATGACAGTCATCAATAAGAGAAAGACAGACGCTCTTCTGCGCATTCGCCCCTACTGTTGAAATCGCCCTTTTCATTCTCTCCGGTTGCTCCAGTCTATAAATAGTACGGCATCTGCCAGTTGTGTGGTCAAGCGATATATCCAGCCTGCCTTGAGCTGTCATCTTTAAGCGATAAGAGCATGGGAGGACTGAATATGCGAGCATTTCTGTGTGCATGGTGTCTGTGTGACACCCTCGTTAATATGTGTTCCACCGGTGCAAGGACAAAGGGAGCCAAATAAGGACAAACATGACGCTGCAACTCCTCTTCTCACTGGGCTGGCAAATTGTCCTCATCACCACGCTCCTATCTTAACTCTCCCCCTTGCTCTCCTTTTGTCCACTCATGTTTATTCAGGTCTTGATCATAATTCTTTCTCTCTCTCTCTGTCTCTTTTCTCCTTTTTTTTTGCTCCCACCATTGTTGGTACTCATGGTTATTATTATCCTCATTGCTCTACTCACCCTTCAGCAGTACCCTCTCCACCTCTACCATCTCACCCTCATTACTCACCCCCTTCCCACCCTGTTTATGCCCCCCCACCTCTACTGAGCCATGGCATGGCCTTCACTGCTACTCACAGTGGGAGGGCAGCGAACAAAAGAGCAAAGCAAAAGGTCAACTTATCCCGGACGTCACTCAACACTCACCGCCCTGTCGTCTGTCTGCCGCAAGAATCCGGGGAAACCCATTGATCCTCGCGTCATCGACTGCACATTATCGCCCACTCCTTGCAGAAGCTGAATGGCCCCCCCTCTAATCACCGACTTCTGCAAATATTTGATTATCAGGAGCCTAACCGTAAACAGTAATTAAGCATGTTAAATGATACCCAATCAAGGCTAACGAAAGGCAGTTCAATCAGAGGAAATAGGCTCTGAATAATTTCAAGTAAGCAATAATGAGCTCCACATCTACAAATCCTCTTCACATCTTTTTCCTTTTTTTTTTAAAGCAACTTTTGCATGTCATTAAGATTTTGTACGGGCATGGCATTGGGTTACGAAATCACGTGAGATACTGTGAAAAGAAAACAACTTTAAGATGGTTAGTAAGAGGAAGTAAGCAGCCATTTTTTAAACACTCCATCCCTTGTTATGCTATTGAACCACTGCAAAAATGACAAACGATTTGCTGGCAAGACTCTTTAATTACCTCACTTTTGCATCTCAAGCAACAGCGACTGACAAATTGGGCAACTCACACATGCGTTGCAATACGATTTTTTATCTCTTTGCTGCAGCAGCAAACTGGACAACCTCCTCCGTATGCTTCAGGTTTCTCTGAAGAACATACCCCCTCCCACCCCCACTTCCCAAGTCTGCATCGGGTGAGGCTCACAGGGATTTAGGTTTACAAAGGCAATGTGAATTTGAATACTAGATATCTGTGACATTGTTAAGGACCACAGCTAAATGACATGGGATAATTATAGCAAAAGACCGGACATATTATCATCTTTCTGTGCCTGTCAGGGGCTCTATGAATAGCAATGAGTCATCAAGGCCTTTGTGCAACTGGGGACAAAAGTACAGGCTGGTAACTAAGTGCCAGGGACATAAACAGCCTTTGAAGGTCCCCAGGAACCTATTAAAGTCTTAATGATTCACTTTGGAGGAAGAATTTTTAATCACTTTTGCAGTCAACAGTGTATGGGACCCCCTCACAGTGACTGAAAGAGATAACCTTGACAAAAATCATTTCATTGCTAATTTACCCATCTGATTTGGTGGAGGTGTGTGTACGTTCAGGGCACTTATGGGGAATCCAAATGAAGGGAGACAAACCATTTCAAGGAAAAAGCTGATAAACGTGCTCGAGCAAGATTGCGGTGCTCAAAGCCACAAAAGGCTGAAATATTCTTTTTCTCTCTCCTGTGATTACATAAGTGGTGTATTGGTGCTGGAATTACGTTTGATCGCCTTCAAATGTTTTTTTTTTTCTTTTCTTTTTTTTTCTCCCTTATTCCACACAACATATTATCCTTAGTGTCTGTGCACTAACTCAATGCTTCCACCTAGCTTTTCAACCACAGAAGACACCTTGCTTGGTACAGTGGCACAGCACTTTGCAGATGGTGACACACACACACACACACACACACAGCTATTTCACTCACAGAGACACATGGATCATTATCAGTGACTGCCTCCCTGGCGACCACACTGACTGATCAACATGTGGAATGAACTGCAGCAGCTCACAGCCCAGAATAAAATAAGAACATTTAAAGGAAAAGTCAAGGAGACCACCTTTCTGACTTGTCTGAGGGGTCCAAGTCATCAGATACAACCAAAAAAATAGTCCGGGGGAGGGTTTTTTTTTTGGAGGGTTGGGGGGCGTTGCTTACCTTCCTGCACCGCCTGGAAGGGGTTGTTTGGCTCGATTAGTTTCACAGAGTGGGTGATTTTCTCGCTCTGCAGAATGTCGTCGTTCAGACTCAGGTCTGAGATGGCAAGTTGGAAAATCTCGTCATCTCTCACGGCGTTTTCCTCGAATATGGCACCTGTGGAATCCAAAGTATTATATTATATCATATTATGTTATTCAGAGAGTAAAAAGGGGGAGGGGGCAGAAAAAAAGGGAGAGGCGCGATGGAGCTGAAAAAAGTGGTAAATGAGTTGCGCCTTCATTGTTGCACCATCAAGTGTAAAAAAACAGCTTTTTTTTCCTTTCATGTATGTCATTTAAAGTTAAAGTGCGTTAAAGTGGTGTATACGAGGTGCGCATGTTGCGAGGCGTGAAGTTGCGCAACACGTGCGTCTGTGACGGCGCAGATTTCAGCACCACGGAGAGCGACGTCACACAGCAGCTACTTATTTGACGCAGAAAGTCGCCAAACTTGGAAGAACGAGCGCCTACAAAGACCGACGGCACCGTACCCAATGAGCATCACAGGGCCTGGTGTGGGAGGCGCACTGAAGCTTAACCGTCTCCCTGCCCCCCCCCACCCCTCCTTCCCTCACCTCTCTCCTCTTCTGTTTATCAAAATGGCATCAGCTGCTGCGGGCAGACGCACATATATCACGAGGGGGGAAAAAGGTTTCAGGAAATGAGAAGTAGCTATAATTGGGGTCCCCTTACGTTAAGCAGCGCATCAGCCAATATTATCTGGATGGAGTCCCACCTCTATATTAAGCCAGTGACTGAGCACCTGCTGCTTGCCAGACTGTTGCAGTAAACTGTGAGCAGCAGCAGCAGCAGCAGCGGCGGAGGTGCAGCCGAGATGAAATTTGCTCTCTGTGACATTGACATTTTTATCTGAGATTACAACGCCAGTCAGTGGAAGTGGCTACGTGACTCCGTGCATGGGGGGGGCACAGCAGTTATTCAGTGTATCTGTGTGTGTGTGTGTGTGTGTGTGTGTGTGTGTGTGGGAAGAGAGGAGGGTAGGAGAGGGGGTTCATGTGTGTGCATTTCAAAACTGTAAAATGTGACGTGATGATTAAGAGCAAACACCGGATCAGACTCATTTGGACGCCGTGGTGAGCTTAAAGCTCTAAGGGGGAGTTGGTGGAGGAGATAGGGGAAGGGGGAGGGGGGGTTCTCTGGTTTGAAGTTTGAGAACAAAGAGGCTCTATGCGTTTTGCATCTCTAAAACCAAACTCCACTGACATTCCCTCTGCCTTTCCCCCCCTCCATTGACATTGCAGTCACGTCCCGGTGAAAGTTGAGGCTCGTCGGGTACAGACAGGAGGAAGCTTGGTCTTAAAAAAAAAAAAAAAGAGGAAGAAGAAGAGCTCAGCCATTTGGTGATTGGACGTTAATGTCGTCAAAGCTTCAACAGCACCACGGGGCCTTTCTGCTCACTGTAACCGTCTTTACACAACGGGATCGGAGTTTGGAGGCCGACAGGTTTTTTTTTTTTCCTTTGAGATCTGGACACGGCTGCTTGGAGGCGCCATCGAAAAGTGCGAGAAAACGTCCGCGTAAAACGGGCGGACGATTACGCACCGGCGCTAAATAACACCAACGCGGCTCCGGCCCCCTTCACTGGGGGAAAAAAAAGCCAACTTTTCAACTCGCCCCGAGAGTCAAAGTGTTGCTTAAGCACGGGATGCGGGAGCTGAATAGACTATTTATCCCGCCCTCTCGCAAAAAAAAAAAGAGCCTGTGATCAACGCAGTATGCGCCGGCGGAGCTCCATCCCCCCCCCCCCCCCACCCTCTATCTACACACACACACCACCAACACCACCACCCCCCATCCACCCCCCCTCCTGCACGCTCCTGCCTCTGCACCTGTCAAACCCAAAAGGCATGCCGTTTCATCGGACGCTTACCGATGTGTATGATGGAGTCCGCTTTGGCCGAATTGCATTGCAGTATCCACAGGGAAAGGCAGATCAGCAGCAACTCCATCTCGGGCTCTCGGCGCGGCGGCTCATCCAAGCTCTGCTCGGCTGTCCTATGCTGTCCAAATGGAGCACCCAAAAAAAAGGGGGGGGGGGGACAAAAAAAAAAAAAAGAAAACCCAGTGCAACAAAACAGAACGGTCCTTCTTCCTTCAGACCCGCATGAAACCCCGCACAAATTCACTCTTCTTGTTGTTTCTCTCTCTTTTTTTTAAACCAAGAAAAACAAGCCGACCGCAGGAAGGTGGGCTCGAATGAAGAAGACAAAAAAAAGAGAGAAAGAAAGAGGAAGAAGAACGGACGGGAACCCGAGGTAAGACTAAAAAAGCCAGGTAGCCCGGTGAGAGAGAGAGACCGGCGGTACCTCTCTCACTCTCGCCTCCTCTCCCTGCGCTCCGGCGTCTGAAGCATGGCAAGGCAGCAAAAAATGCGGAGGAGGGACACCCCTCTAACTACACACGGAGAGACGCTCACACACACGCGCGCGCGCACACTCTCTCACACACACAGAAACACACACTCACACACACACACACAGAAACACACAAACACTCCTCTCTTCAGTCCTGTCTCGATCACGTGACTGCAGAGTCTTCACGACTCGGCTGCTGTCCCGACAAGCCGGGTAGAAATGATTTGGACTAGCCGGAGAAAGACGCTCGGAGAGCCGATATGTGAGCACATGACTGGAGGGTACAAGAGTGCAAAAGAAAAAAAAAAAGAAATTAAGAGAAAAAGAGGGGGGGAATTCTGCCGTTACGCGTCAGGGAAAAACCAGACAAGAGCGTGACCAAAGATTACGCGCAAAGAAAAAAACGAAACCTCAACCGGGAGCTGTAGGTGGCGGTGCATTAAAAAAAAAAACAGTTCACTTTTGGAGAAGTTGGCGTTTTCCGGGGGATGAGGTGACGCGGGGCGGCGGAGCGGCTCGGACGCGGCTGATGTGGCGGAGAGGAGAAGGATTTACGCGCCGCGCTCCTCGGCGAGGCGCTGACGGCTGAGAGGGACAGACGTGACAGGAGGCGCAGAGCTGCCGGTGAAACAGCTGGATGGAGTTAACGGATGGGGCGTTTTTCTCTCTCTTTTTTTTTTTTTTGGTGTGTGTGTTTGTGTGTATGTGTGTGTGCGCGCAGAGGAACAAACCCAAAACATCTCCACGTTTTGTCACAGCTGCACGACTTTGTGCGTTTCATTGATTGTTAAAACTGACGCCCTAATTTTTTTTTTTAAATCTCGGAATTATGGCATTATGGGGGTAATACGATAACGGAACAGGGCTGTTTCTTGTTTTATGAATCAGACTACAAGGTGCCTGTATTTCTTACTGGGCAGCACTTACACACGCCTCACACTGAGCGATGGCAGGCGTGCGCAGAGCTGCTGGAGAGGAAGATGAAGAGGAGGGGAAAGAAGAAGAAGAAGAAGAAGAAGAGGTCGCATCCAGAGACGGAGTTTCTGGATAGGCATAATCTTACAATTAAAGGATATTTCTCGTGGCTGCAATAAAAAACGGAAATATCTCTTAATTGTTTGGTTAAGTCTGTCAGAGGCACCGAGCAGAAACTTTCAGCACCTCCGGCGGCGGACAGCTCCTCCACTGAACTGGAGTCTGAGAGAAATAAAAAAAAAAAAAACTAAACAGGCACCTGTAGAGTCAGAAACCTCCCAACAGATATCCCCGTGTTTGCTTACCTGTTTATTGATCTCAATTTCTCATCCACACTGCAGACCCCTCCCCCCACCCCACCTTCTCCCCCTTTTTTTGCTTTCTTTCTGAGACTAAACTGAATAAATTCTCAACACCCTCATGTCTCACATTTTTTGTATCATTGGTGATCATCTGGTGTTCATTGCATCCGAGAAATTTTAAAAAACAGTGCCTCCAAAGTTAAAAATCACACACCACCCCCACTGGCCACATGTGAAAGCTGCAGCTGTGGATGCGCAAAAAAACACAAACGAAAAAACACGTTTTCATAACGTTGTTTTATGTTCCTGGGTCATTTACCTTTAAAGAAAAATAGAAGATGATAAGGCAATTAACAACTCGCTGCTTTTGAGAACAAACTGTTCCAACAATGATCTAAAGAGAACAGCAGATATTTCTGTCTGAATGTTTGGGAAACGCTAATCCGCCTGTCAGTGCCTCATGTTTCTGTGGAGCAACAGCTTTGACAAGGGAGGAAGGGAAACAAAAGGGGGAACATACTGTAAGAATGAATTACTGCCCTATGAACCCAATTAAAGTTCCCATAACAGAGAAGGCTATTTTCAGTGGGATCAAAAGAGAAAGATTAACCTTGAGATTTGGGTTTTAAGCTGACAGGCATCCAAAATACCATAAACAATTCATCACGTCCCGGCAGGCGAATAAATCTCTTAATTTCATTGATCTGTGGAGCAACATGTTGCTGAGATTTCATCAGCAAATGATAAATTATTCATTTTAACTGGCAATTCACACGGGTCTTAAAGCTTCATTCTTTGAGTTTTCTTGTGTTTGTTATGACTGTATGTGATGCAAATCTGAATTTCCGCCCCCCTCTCAATCCTTCCTCTTCTGGTCTTCTGGGGAGGGGCGGGGGGGGGGTCATCTGAACATGAACAGTAATAGCTGTTTCGTCTCACTACCACCGATAAGCTCCAATGAAGCTGTCAATTTATGCGTTTTATGCTGAGAAATATATGGAAAGAAATACTGTGTTTGTGCTCCAAGTCATTACAATCCACAGGGGTCACAAAATAGAAGGATGCAGCGGATGTGACACCAACAACAGGGTTATAACCGGTTCACAGGTGAAGCAACAAGCAGAGGCTCCATATAGCGAGGATGTGCAGGTGGGAGTGGTAAGTGTTGCTGTATTATCCTGCATTAGCCGTATATCAGACAGACATGTTAAAAATAATGTGTGTAACCCTAATATTCTTTCCTCTGCATATAGAAAGGTGTTTAGGAGACACCTGAATGAACAGCACTCGAGCCGGCAAGGACACCTTTCCATGGAAAGTAGGCCATCCGGTGGAGAATCAGCCATTTTTAGCTTTTAGCTGTGCAGTTGATTCATACCTGCTCAAAATTTTGCCCCTAAAACATCCCCAAATGATTATTTACAAAAAAAAAGTTGCAATCTGTCAGGGTTTTGTTCCTACGGCTGTAGAGCACACCTCATGCATCTCCATGGGTGTCAACCCAAGTTAGCCTGAAAAGTGTTGCAAACAGTCACCGAGACATTGGCGGGTAGGTCACGCCTGCTCTCGGCGATGAAGGTGGAATTTCATTGTCACACAAACCTGACTCATTAATGTTTATGGCTGTGAGCAATGGGGTGAAAAGGAAAGACAGCTTTTCTCCTCCTTTTTGGAACAAGGCCAGAAATTGAATTTAGATGAAAAGGAGCTGTCACATGCCGAAGTATCTAAGCCACAAAGGGAAAAAAAGACCCATGCTGTTGGTCATGAATAAGTACCACTGCTACACAGTAACCTCTTACTAATGGTTTATTCTCGTTTGATAATTATTTCTTCATCAATACCATTTTCTAACCGAAGCCTACAGCACGAGTCACCACATGATTAATTGTTTCTATAGAATAGCATCTTCACATTGTGGGCCCTCAGTTCCTTCTGATGAGTCCCATCTCTCAGTTTAATGTTATTTTTTTTTCTTATTCATAGCTCGGGGCAGTGCACGCTGCTGCCTGTGAAATGATTGCTGTTTACAGTGTAATACACGTGCCTCATTCCTGCATAGCTGGTCTGTGTCTCTGCTGATTAGGAGTATTATTAGTGCTTTTGTATACTCATTGAAACTGCCTTTGACTCCAAGAGGAGGAGTCTGTTTAATAGTGGTCTATTCATTTTTACACAGTAATGAGTAATTACTGACCATGTCTATTGTGTTTACCCTTCTCTGTGCACATGGAGCCATGATTTGATAACTAGTGATGTGCTGTAGAATAACTCTGAGTTTAATCACTTCATTAGCCTTTAGCCTAACATATCCTCAGTCTGTGGAAAGAACTGGACACAGCCAGCAGCTTGCAGTCAAATGCACTGTAAGTCAACGTAATTAGACTAGTTATTGCAGCAGTTGTCTGGCATACATACAGTATGTTAATGTCGCTTAGTATTATCCACAAGGAATGCACTAAGAGCAGGGCCGAGGCTCCACAGTGATAGAAGTAAGTTAGCATATTTATAAAGAAGTTGGTTTGCTAAATTCACAGGAGACTAGCAAGAGATGACATTTTAATATTATGGGTTGACTGAGGAGCCCGTCACCATGCAGCTGGCCCCGTCCATCCCATTGTGGAACTGGATGTCATTATATGAAGCCCCTGCACCAATTTGGAGGAGGGTTAAATCTCAGACAAGATGGAAATCCATTCATGTCAAGCAGAAATGTGCGGGGAATAGCAATAAGTGTCTGCGGCACAAGAGGTGAATAAGCAAGACTCTCTCTGCCAAACACACAGCCTGAGGTAACATTATAGATTAATCATGTTATGGGAGAATAAGCGCAACCTCCATCACAGACTCTGAATTTCAATGAGTGAATTGTTGACTACCCGCATCATTATATATTTCAGCATTACATCTTAGTGAGCCATAGTTAAATATTCACTAGGTAATAAATATATAAATGATTATATGGAAAGATATGCCAGTGGACAGAAGCTGGGGTCTCCTCTGAGGTGACATGTCCCATGTGGCAGCTTGGTCTGAACTGATATGAACCCGTTCTCTGGCACTTTTGGGTATCGTCTCCAACCCACACCTCAACCAGGCAGGTGGCCCGTTCACTCAGACATGAGCTCGATCCCCGAGATGCACCGGATGTGGTAAAGGCCAGCATCCAGCAAATTCTGAAAGAAGTCTCCTGAGAGAAACCTGCTCTAGTCCGACGACTCAGTGCCTGTATTTCTGATATGACAAAAGTCAGAGCTGTCATGAACTTGGGGAAAAACTCCTGCTGCCGTGCCTTCATCTCAACCAGGGAGGATGGGTGAAGATTTTATCACCCTGCAGCCTGCTGAGAGACTGAAACCGAGTCCTCAGGTGGGATGAAGACAGGCCCTAAAATACCAAAGGAGAGATGCACATCAGCTCAAGGGTGGAAAGCTGGAGAAGAGCAGAGAACAGGCCTGTCTTTCAATCCTCCATTTCCTGCTCATCTCCAACTTTTGAACATCGTCTGAACTGAATAAATGTTACTCTTCCTGTGACATTCAGGATGGTGCAATGGATCTTGCCTAAATATCATCGTGACATTAAATTCTTTGCAGTATTTCACTCACACCTTGCAGTTGTAAAGGTTGTATCAAGATGTTTTTAAACTGGTCAGGGTCAAAGGTTGAGACACTCAGTGAATCCTTGTGTTAAAACAAGTACATTTTGCAAAAAAATATCCATTCTCTGCGCCAACTGGTATAAAATGATCCCCTATCCACATCGTAATTCATTAACCAGTGCTTTCATTTGTGATTGCACTTTGTTTCGATACAAATCATCAATACAAAATTCTGTTAGCTGAAGAGGAGTTCAATAACTCGCTTGCATAATTACCATATTTTGATATCCTTTAAATCATTGCTGCTACAAAGAACACACTTGAAAACAAACCACGAGCGCTGTAATGGCCTAAAGAATTGACTGGTTGTAAAAATCAGTTGCTTGAGAAATAGAAAAGGGGATTGTTTTATGTGGAGATGTCAGTGAAGAGGGAAAAAAACAGCTCTTGTTCTGTTCTTTTTTCCTTTTTTTTCCCCTGTATCCTAACCACCTGCCTCATCATCATGTGAGTGTCCAGTCGGGACTGGAGTGTGGTTACTCCCACCAGCAAAATAGCAAAATAGAAGAAAAGGACATATCCCGGATGTCGTCAGTGTTGCCTGCTCTTGCTGCACACAATGCACCGTTTACACTGATCTGTGCAGACATTCAGTCAGTGGACAGTATGTTTGTTTAAATAATGGTATTCATGTGAAATATCTGCCCATGAATTCATAATGAAACAAAAAGAAAAAGTTGTTTAAGCCGACCCAGCCTCATTATTATCCAGGGTTAGCAGAATCCGCAAAGCACTCATTTTGCCTGCAGAGATGTTTACAATTTATACGCCTAATAGCAACTGTTCAGCCATTTGTTTTGGGTGCCCTGAGCAACACTATTGAACCCGTTGCCTGTGTCAGCTACATTTCACTCCAACTGTGCCTCCAAGACAGTCATTAGTGGATGAGGTTGTTTAAAGGGGGGGCCACTTAGTAGAAACACACTTAGAAACCTACCTGCAAAGATGAACGCTTTTACAAATGAGCACAACAACTAAATCCTTTGAGTGTTTTGATTTTCAAGAGCAGGTCAATCTGATTCATTATTACAGTCAGTATTAAAGGAGAGCTACTAAAAAATGTAACAGGAGAACATGCGCACACGCACACACACAAACACACAGATGAGACACATTTCTGAAATTCAAAAAAGCTCTGCTACTGATTTGCAGACCGTGTTCGAATTATCCATGTTTTGTTGCTCAACATGAGAGAAATTAATCTAAGAATTATGTTTGCAGACAAACACTTATGAAAGTTATTTCTGCAGACATTATGCAGATCCAAAGAATCTAAAGGCACCGTACAAATTGCTTTAACGTCAGCGGGCTGTGGTCTAGCAGCTGTATATACAAAATATCACCATGCGAACGTTTACAGTACTGCAATATACTGTACAGAGGAGCGGTGATATGTTTTACATGAAGAGAGGGGAAAAGCTCATAAATGACAGCCTCTTCTTGTGGTCATTACTACTGTGAACTAATTAGTACATAGATATAGTAGTGCAGCAGAAGGGTGAAAAGCCAGACAGACAGCACAGTTCCTAACCACCACACATTTTTTAATCTGTTCATAATAAAGTCAAGGTTGAGTATTGGCACTTTCAGAAAGTTGGGCCCATGTAGTGAACTCGCAAGGTGTCTTCCTCTCTCTCTCTCTCTCTCTCTCCCTCTCCATTTTCCTCTCTCCCTTTTCACTCTCTCTCATCCTGTCCGAATCTCACTCTTTCCCTTTCTTGTCCTCTCACCGCCACCTTCACAGATGTGCTTGAAAGGTCTTTCTCTCGCTCCCTCACTCTCATACTGCGTGTAAGAGGTAGAGATGACAAGAGTCTTAGTATTCCGCTCAGTTCCTGGCCCTCTTTTAACTCTATGGGGTTCCTCCCATCCCTTCGGCCCCAAGCCTACTTGTAAGAAGTTAAAGCCTTGGGCCTAATGACAAAATCTAACACAATAAGCGTTACTGATATGAAACCAAATTGGATTTCCTTGCAGTGGCTCCAAATGTATGCGTCCCACTCCTGCGAAGCTCATCTTCATACTTACCCAAGTTCCTATGCAGAAATGTCCCCTCTAAAGCTGGTTACTACTCATAGTCAAGATTTATTAACATCCTAGTTAATCTGTCACTTCCATCCTGAAAATATGCAAGAATATGCCTCATTTCCTTATTTAAAAGCAGATATTATTAAAAAAAAATTCTCTGCATTTAAATTACTGCCTTCCATTTGGGTAATTATCCTTCAAATTTGGGGTAAGTGACAGAGTATCCTGGTGGCATCTGATTAATTAGAATGGGATTTAATAGGCCTAGCCAGGCTCTATTGGATTAATTAATTGGCAGATGATATAGTCTAGTGTTGCAGGCCTATTACGTTAACTGTCACACTACATTTGATGACAAGGTGCCAAGCGATCCATTCACTGACACAAACATGATTGGAGTAGGATATTATTCCGTTGAGGGAGGTCTTAGATCATTTTAAATACACACTGCTAAGACTTTTCAGTAATGACAAAGTCATGAATAGTTGGATAAATGTGCATTACTTGGTGCAGCTGTCATTCAGAATGAAAGGGCCCCCCTGCAGATAGGAGAGACTGTTCACTCAGAGATAGGTGCAGAACAGTAACACTGCTCTCCTTTCTTTCATTTGCATTCAATTATCTTCGTCTTCTCTGCACATTTGCATTAGTGAATGAGACAGAACTGGCAGATAGAACCGTTTTGAACGTGACAGATTTAAAGGAGCATTTGCAAAATTTAATATTGCTCTTCCATAAAGAGGAAGAGGCGCCTGGGGAATCCTGCAAACACTGATTAAAAAGTAATAGTCAAAACTGAAGCAGTGCAAGCTGAGATATCTTGACCCTAACAAGTCATCCAAATTAAAACAGCAAAATACAGTCTTTGTGCTCGTCATCCCTGTTGCATCTTACATCCAGATAAAGGCTCTAGTGCTGGTCCACAGGGCAGTGAAGAGCACTGCTCCTTTGTGGGGTTTTTGAGTGGCTTAGAGGTACATTCTGATGCAACCACTACGCTCCTTTGATTTTGGTCACTCATCTCAGTCCAGATTCTAATTTGTTCTGGCCCTGAAGTCTTGGGTTGAACTCCTCACTACATCAAGACATCAGAATCACTGCCAATCTTCTGCCACAGGTTGAAAAGCCTTCTTCAGTCAACACCCACACAGGTTACCACTCATGTTCAAACAAACAAAACCCTGCACTCTTGTGTTGTGCTTGTGAAGCAAATCCTTTTTCCAAGTATTTGCTTCTTGAACACACCTTTGTTTGTTTAAGAAACTTAGATGAGATTTCTCTCTTGTCCATATCGAGTTTGGGTACACTAATCACAAGTTGCTTTACAAAACTCCTCCTCCTTGGCATGTCAAATTGGTATCCCTTTAACTTGAATTGAATCCTTCAGATTCCTGATGCAGGACGACACATGTTCCTGTCTAAGCAGAAACAATGTTAGCATTTTCAAACTGCATGTTTTACTGAGATCGTTGGCCATAGCATAAATTCTCCATTATCCTACCTCTCGATCATTTTCAGACACCTTCTTTTAAGACTCTGCTCTGTATGCAGCGACAGTAGAGATATGAGCATGATTGTGGATGTGCTGCTGTTAATAAAACAGATTTAAACATTGTGTGTGACCACAGGTGTCCTGTGTTTTTGGCCTGCCCCAGGCTTTTTGTGGGAGGATAATATTTTATTTTGTCTCCATGTCTACCTTAGCTGTGGGCAACTTGCCTCTTGCTGACAGATGATAACAGCATTTGTTCACAATGACTGTGACAGGAAAATTGTGTGTGTGTGTGTGTGTGTGTATATAGCTGGTGCATTTTTCATTTATACTTTTCCCTGAGGGAATATTTGATTCTAAGAGGCTTCTGTGTTGTCGATTAAATTTGTTTAAAGCGTGGTTTAACTGGAGTGC
>JAOXYL010000039.1:16204571-16219255 GCA_028564955.1 Terapon puta
CCTGAGGGAATATTTGATTCTAAGAGGCTTCTGTGTTGTCGATTAAATTTGTTTAAAGCGTGGTTTAACTGGAGTGCTGTGACAACTGTTTGATCATGATTCTGAATAAATACTTTGATGAGATCTGAGTGTTCAGTTTAAGCCACACTGTGGCATATAATCAATACTATAAATGGCTTTTCAATTTGCTGTAAAAGCCCTAACCCTAAGGCTCCTGGAGAGAACTAATTAAAATGATGTGTATTCTTCATATTTCAGTGTAACCTGGGCACGGTCATCATTAGTGTACAGCTTACAACTAAAATTAATTGTAGCTGTTGAAGAAAGAACAAATCTATGCAGGATTTGTGTGCAAAATATTTCAGCAAGCAGTGTTATTTCATTATTTAGTAGTTTGAAAGAAGCCGTGTGCCTGTGTAGATGTTGCTAAGCAGCAAGAGAAATGGTCCAAAGGGTTTACCTTTTTCAACACCTTGCAGAGTTTTAACCCTTACTTGGTGCTGTATAAGAGCTCCCACCTTGCGTTTCTCTTTGGGATGGTTGTATTGGGGGTGAAGGCTGCAGCATCTTTAACCAGCTCAGTACTGAGATAACTTCGTGCTTCAGTGCTCCCACACTTCTGAGGAAATTCTTTAGAAGTGATGGACCCCAGCTGTTTCCTATTTTGCTGGCGTATGTGTTTGTGTGAGTGGCACCAGCCTGAACCCTGTTAGGTTTACAGGCACATGCACATACACGCACACATGCACACACACTCACTCTCTCTCCAGAACACGATCATTTCCTGACGGCTGAATTACAATTATAGTCTGCTGAGGCCGATATTACAAACAGGTGAATCACTTGCAGAATCTCGAACGTGCAGACATTCACACCTTGTTGTGTTTAATTGGTACACTGAGGGATAAAGGTGGTTTGATGACAGCTGCATGTAGATTAGTTGCTTATTACTGCTGCATGTGGAAACCTTCTGACTCCAATTTTAGTCATTTTCATGTTGCAGTTGAAAGATGATAACCACTTGCTCCTCAGTGGGGGGAGAATATTCAACAATGAAAAACGAGTAGCACATAAAATGAATAAAAAAGTCCTTCAGATTTCATTCAACAGACTCAGTAGTGAATGTCAAGCTACAACTACAAAGTTGTTTTTCTTCCACCCCGAAAAGGTCATATTTACATTAAAGTTTTTTAACAAACATTTGCAAAGCGTCTTTCATTAAACAATTATATCTTTATTCTAATTAAGCCAGATAAAGGTTTTCTCCCCTAGTTAGTATGCATTTTGTGGATTTGGAGAGGGCTTTTGATGTTGGTTAACAGGCTGTTCCTATGAGCTATTTGGCCCTTATAGGACTGAAATGAGAGCCGTGTCCATATCCTCGACAGGAAGCCAGGCACGTTTTCAATGGGTTTTAGGATCCGCCAGTGTTGTCCCTTACCACTAATCCTGTTTGTGATTTTCATGGATAGGACCTCAAGGCTCAGCTGGGGAGACTAGAGTGTCCAGTTTGGAGATCTCAGAATAATTTCTCTGCTTTTTGCAGATGATGCGGTTCTGTTAGCTTCATTGGACCATGACTTTCACAATACACTGTGTCGGTTTGCAGTTAAATTTGGGGTAATAACGAGATCAAATATGGCCATATGCTTTGTGTAGTGACCAAAAGAATGCCATTGCTGGTACAAGTGGCTGAAATAACTTTCCTCTGTTGGATGGTTGGACCGGAAAGGGTTGCAAACTCAGTCATCAGGTGGAAGATGGCAGTAGAGCCGCTGTCTTTGTATCAAAAGGAGCCAACTGAGGTGGTTTGGACTCTGGATAAGGATGCCTCCTGGGAGGTTTAACTTCCTGGGCCTGTTATCACCATGACCTCGAGCTGTCTGGACATGATTGTGTCTTGTGTATTGCAACATGGACCATCTTTGTGTTCTTCATGGTTATTTTTAACTGCAAAAAGTGACTGCAATGTCTTTTGATATTCATTGTCTTGCACTGAAGCTCAGACTGGTCTGCACCTGCTCCCTGTCTATTTGTAAATGTAAAAGCAGACAAAAAGCTGCCAAAAGACTGCCTACAAACACCCCAAAATTATCAGTTAAAGCCTTGAGATACAAAGATGCTATTTAAAATTCTAATTTCAAAAGGAGCATGTTTTCCATCTTCACCAATTCCTAAAACAGATTAATGAATAAATATGTTACACTACAAAAAAAAAAAAAAAGAAAAGAAAAAAACATCTGATTCTAATCTGCACCCCGGATTGATTTCTTTAACAACTGGTGTGCATCAGTGCGCTGAATGGTTTACAGCTAGATCGAAGCCTGATTGTGGTTCTCTGTCTGATTTTTCAAGACAAAGAAAAATACCAAGTGAGCCACCATAACAGCAAAGAAAGGGACCGAGTTCTGTCAGTCACTACCCTGCAGCAAGAGAAGTTGTTAAGTTTTGTAAGAAATAAAGCTAGTTTGAAGAGGTCCAAAAGTGAAGATAACACTGCCAGTTTATTTTCTGCAATTCTTCGATTTGTTGTGGATGTAGGTGTGGCATGGGGAAGTTTGAGTGTGTGTGGGGGAGGTGTTGGTGTGTGGGTGGGAGTGCATTTGCTCTTAACCATTGCTCTTTGTTATGATATGTTGTGCAGCCTTTGTTTTCTTAGTCGAAAATCCCCCAAGATATAATGCAAATGAGCTGACTTTTCAAAAGACATCGTGTTCTGAGTTCAGGCAGCTAACAGCCAATCTGCTGACCTATTGTGAAGTGGCCGATTCAAGCATGCTGAGTGAATGGGGCTAAAACAATTAGCATGTCCACTGTTCTCAAATATTCTGAAAATTTGAGCTTGAAACAGTGAATAATATTTTATTTGAGTAAATGCAACACCTCTGGCTTACTTCACACTGCTTTAAAGCATCTAACAACATCACAGTTCTCATCTAAATTTTAATTGAGATGAGATCTCAATTTCTAAGACATTTTTAAAATTCAATAACAAATCCCCCACTGTGTTATTTTCTCAAATAAGTGATTTATTCAGTGATAAACTTTGCATGTTATTTCCTACACAACTGAAATTTCGCAATACCCCCAGTTTACAGTGCCTCTAACAGCAGATACTGAAAATGCAGAAATCCATTTTTCTGTGAAAAAGACATTTACTTCACATTCCTTTGAAAGGTAAATATAGCAGTATCAAAAAGGGGCCACAACAACTTACAATCCTGCAACCCATTAAGAAGAAAATCCAGAGCAAACCGTTTCTCCATGTGCCGACGAGGCTGGTGAGAGCCAGAGATTGACTGTGGAGGTGTTTGATAAACCATCGGTGAAATGACTCTCTCACTATTCCACTCTACCCTCCAGCACGGCACAACTACCATCGCCACCTCCAGACCTGGCAATTGAGAGCGAAAAGCTGATCAGTCACAGAGCAGTTGTGTGTGAGTGTGTGTGTGTGTCTTTTTGGCAGCGTACGCTTTCCTGTGGGCATGCGCGTCTCCGTGCTTGTCTGCAGGAGAGTTTCATTATCCGGCTGCTGATCCTCTACAGTAGCCAGATAGCCTGATCTCAGCATCAGTCTCTCATACTCTTAAGGGGCACCGCTAAGAGATCCCTCATATGGCATGGGTTTCAGGCAATCAGAACAGGGATATCCATCAAATGGCTGGCCATGCAGTTGTGTGCAGCTCACTGAGTCGATTTTGAGCCTTATAATACTTTCCAAATCATCACTCCATTAGTCGAGAGAGGTAAATAGGGAGGGGGAGGAGAAGGATGCTGCGGGGAGGGTGAGGATGAGGGAGAAGAAGTGACAAACGAGACAAAGCTCATTGATTTTTCCTTTAGAAGTGATCATTCAGTGCAGCCAAGCGTGTTTGGTGTTTTTAGAGCCCTTGAATGACTGAACAATAGAGAAAAGACCCAGAGGGCAGGTATCTAAAAGACAAGCCCGTAACAGACAACTCAATTAGGCAAAGAATATTTCCTGCAACATGGGTAGGACAAAGTCTGCAACACCATTTATAGGGGTCTCTTAAAAAAAAACAGTGACACCTCCCTTATTAATTACAGGCATCAGTACTTTGGGACAACACCAAGATGCCAAGTTGCAAACACATTACTCATGATAGATGCTTTCTTTACAACACCCCTATTGCCAGCCAATAACCATTTACAAGCTAGTTTGGCATTTTACGACTCTATTTATTTAGATACATTAAATCATTAAATGCAATATTTCATACTTCATAAACCTTAAGCAATTACAGTGTTGAGAAGGTCACTTCACTGCTTGAGACATTAACCCTGAGATCATTCTTACTTGAAGTTTTATCTCAACTCCTGACATGAGGGGCCTCACTTGGTCGATTACACCACTCTAAAGTTTTACAGACATTTCAAATCTGCAGTTTCAGCATTTACCAGACAAATACCATATTATGATAAGCCCTGCCACTGCATGCAATGTGTGTTGCATTTATAATTTTCAACATTGCTCTTCGTAGCTAATTGGAAAAAAATATAAAAGGAATGACAATATAAAGTGCTGTCAGACCATATGATTAATGCTACATTCATTTTAAATCCAACTTCCCTTGTCAAGGCCATCCTGGCAGTAACAAATTGGGTACCAGGTGTCTTGTGGGCAGGAGACAGAACATGGAGGAGATAAGCACGGTCTCGCCTTGCTGCCAAAGGACACGACAGATTATGAAAGAACTCATGCATATTCTGCAGAATCCATTGCTGTCTCCATCCTGAGAGGAGACAGCTATACTGTGCACTGACTTCCAGAAGACGACTCCGGACCACAACCCCCACCACCACTGCTGTCAACCCCCCACAGCTCCTGATATGTGGTCATAAAATAGGATTTCATGGCTTGGGGTTACGCAGAGGGCTAGTAATTGTTCTGCTGGTGTCAACCCATCATGCACATGCACACACTCTTACACAAATACATGGATATGCACTTAAACAAACATATAGAATATCCTCATGCTTATTTGCATGCCAAGTCTGCACTCATGTACTTATGCATAGAACACTACTACTAGTACATAATTTCCACCACATTACCCTGTTAATCCCTGTATAATTGCACACTGAATGAACTGTCTTCAAACTAACTCAAAATGTTTCATAAATAACATCAATGTTAAACTGTTGCACAAGACAATTCTGTTTCTTGTATATTTGACCTTTTTCTTTCTACTTTAAAATTAATCTTAGATTGGAGTCTATAATCTAATGTCTCGTTACATCATGCATGTTTCAATGTGTCTTTGAAATTAAAACAACACATTGTAGGGTGTTTTTACTCTTTAATGAATGTACCATGGAGATGAGAGTGTCATCAAGTTCAGACCTCAATCACTGCAGAAGCTGCAACAACTACAGTAAGCTTCTGGGTTTGTTCACAGAATGACGGAAAGATAATAATCAGATTTATTTTTGGACTTGCTGATGTTTACCAGGTTCAAATTTGTTGTTAGTCCTAATTAGCACTAAGCATAAAGCACAGCTGAGAATGATGTGAAAGTAATTAGTGTGTTTAGTCATAAACCAAATTGTTGGTCAAATTAATATTCAGACGTGATGATGGACAAGACGAACTGTTTATGAGTGAAAAGTTATTACAGTTCATCCTGAGGGTGACATGAATGTACCAAATTTCATAGCAATCCATCCAAAACTGGTTGAGGCATTTAATTAAAAACAGAAATGTCAAAGTGATTGTTGTGCTGGGGGAAACATCAGGGAATGATCAAAGTCATCATCTTTTAAGAACCAAAATTTCCAAATCCCATCCAACAGTTGATATTTCTGTCTAAGGGGTGCTGTGACATTCATCAATTTATAGCCACTTGCTGATAAAAATATAAGGAACCTAGTGGAATTTAATCAAAGTTTGCTTTAAAAGTAAGGAACTTTGTACTTGACATATGTAATGACTACTTAATTGCAAATACACAGTCAATGTTCTCACTTACTCTCCACCATCTGCCATGGATGAATATGATGATTCAGAGTAACTACATTGTTATGTAGTTAACCTTTTCATCCTAAGTGAGTTAGACAGTCGTAACAAAGCAGCCTGCAATTGTCGTTTCAATAACTGTTGCTTCATGACCTGTCCAATGGAGCAAATTATCTGCTGTGTATGGCGCGGTTTGCCTGATGGCTTTTACTTTTCACGCAGGTATGTGGAGAGAAGAAAAAAAAATCAACACGTGTGAATTGATTCCATATCGGTGTTCACCAAATGTCTAGCAGTCTTGGACCAGCATCCTGCAATGGATGACACTGAGCATGCTGTGCATGAAGAAAATATAAGGTAAAAACTTTTGTGTTTTCCTAAAACTTGCCACCCTTAAAGACAAAATAATTTGCCATTTATAATTAATGTTACCCATTTGTGCTTTCATTTTCATATTGAAAGCACATGACTTACAAGCAATAAATATTTTTGTATATCAATGAAAATCTTCGATAGACTAAAGATATATCAATCAAGTAAGCAGGCAGCAAGTGTCACAAGAGTCTACAGCCACCACTCACACATATATTAATCATGGGACTTTTCATTCTTTTTACCAGATGCCATCGGGCCATAGAAAGAGCTCATTGGTCTCCCTTCACTCATCTGCTCTGCAAATACCTGGACTTCCTCATCTGCATCTCATCACTCGTTGGCCCCACTTCATTCAAACCACCCCCCTTCTTCTATTTCATTTGTAGGTTTGTTCATAAATGTCTCTGTTCCTGCATTTCCTTTGTCTATGTAGAAGCCATTTACTTCACTAAACTTTAGGATCTATCTTGCCTTCTTATCGTTCTGCATTTGGTCCAAAGTCCACCCATGTTGGAAAAGAGACTTTTTCCCTTTGTGTCTCTTTTGATTGGCGATACATCATCAGTATACCGATAAAGAAAAAAAAAGAATAATCAAGACAGTGTTTGGACATGAATGGGTAAATGTCTGCTTTTAATCTTTTTAAACCTGACTTGCTTATCAGTCACAGGTGTATGATGGAAATGTAATGAAATATCATCAGGTGGTAGAGAAGGTGTGAGGTGAGTTTGTACAGTTAGTTATAATCTTAAAATGTTTCATTTAAATAAATGTCTGTTAAGTCACTATCTATTGCTAAATAAAATAATGCATTCAAGACTGAGCCTATGGCCAACTGATAACAGTAATACGACCTTGGTGTCGGTAGAGTCTTTCCTATAAAAATCGGCGCACAGTTTGGCTCTTAACGTGGCAACTCACTCGTGTGTGAGGCGACATACTGGTTTTCTTTGGGTTACTATGGCCAAACAGTCAAAGAAAAGATCAGTGTCTACAGATAATGAAGCTTAAAACTGAAAATAAACTCAATTTTTTTAAGTAAAGTAAATCACAAACATTTGCCACAACCAAAAGATTTCTAGCTGGATCAAAATGCATTAAAACGTGAGTGACTGAATATCTTTAAGAATGATAACAAAGGAAGTGGGAGTAAGAGAGAAAGAGAAAAAAGGTGAAGGAGTTTCAAAGATGCTCTCAAAATGCACCTCTAACATTGACCCTAATGAGCTCTGTGTGTGGATGCATGTTAGCATTTTATCTGTGCGGCAGAGGGCCTAAAAATAAACACGAGCGTGGGGAATAACAATCAATAGCAGCAACAGCATATAAAAGTGATGAGGTCGAAATAACATGACTTACTGGGTTAAGAGGGGAGGAGCCTTGGCAACCATCTGCGAGTCAACAGAGACTCATCAATCGTTCATTCACATTTTGACCAGAACCGCGACTCCGGAAGCATGGCACTAAGGCGAAAAGAAACACAAGGTCGTGGAATGTACAGAGGCGGCGAAGATCAGGCAGTCATTTACTGAGTCAGGTGGAGAGGAAGAAGCGTGTCCGGCGCATTCTGCGAATGCATCAACAAAAGCTGCGTGTAGTTTAAATGATGGAGACCAACGTCTGAACATGCTGGAAATACTGTACAAATCAAAAGCATCAAAGGTTTGCACACAAGCCGGTCTCTTCGGAGCCTCCGTGCCTCTGCAGAGAATGGGGATTCAAGCCATCCAGCGCTGTTCATGACGTGCTTACTTGAATGTCAGACTTGTTGCAAAGCGCGAAGCGGAGCCGATGGATAAATGTGTGAGGTGTTTTCATTTCGCTTTTCACCATCTGTGGCTTGATATGCAACTTGGGAGCGGAGATTAAAGACTACGAACCGAGCGGATGAGGCAACCTGTCATTGAGTCACGAGGGAGAAATGAGATCTGACTTTCACTGGGGGGACATTCTCACAGCAGAGTTAAGCTTTAGCCCACTGCAAATATGTATAAATATAACCTTGATATATAAAAGCAATAAAAATGGATCCCTGTAGCGGGTGAATCTTGAGATCCTTGCAGACTAGTCACCAGGCCTATGGTGCTGCAAAAAACTGAAGTGATGTCGTCAACAACATCACGTGTTCCTGTAACTATTGTAAAGTTGCAGTGTTGATGTATTCTTGAGGGTTCACTTGATAAGTGGTGCTCTGGTGTTCTTGGGCAAAGTAGTCATGCTCATGCCACTCGTCTCGTCACGCCACTGGTGTTCTGTTACTAACCTTGAGCTCTGACCTGCTTAAGGGAACCCGGGAGCTTAAAAAATAAATACCTCCTAGCGGGGTTAAAATTGTATTACACCTATACACAGTACAACCTACAGTGCTTTATTTAACCAGTAGAGCCATCGTCTCAATGGGGATAAGTACCATGTTGTCTTTCATATTTATACTTGGTAGTTTAAAAGGAAATCTATTTAAATTACCATCCATAAACTTCCATTTAAAAAATCCCTTTCACGTATGACACAATGGTTAAGTGTGGTAATATACGGTGTTTTTCTTATTTAAACCATCTCCCAAAAAATAGTGATCATCTCAGCATTCGATTATTAGTTTAAAACGGTTTAGTTTTACTGAGGTCAACAGGAATGTCAATGGTTTTGTTGTATTTAGAGAGAGAAATTTTGATCTGATGAAGCACGAAGGCACTAACCAAAGTTATTATGATGCATCTTGAGGGGAGCATAGATGAACATGTGCCAAATTGCACAACAACCCATCAAACAGTCGACAAAACATATTGGTTAAAGTTATTGACATAATTCACTAGATAAATGAAAAGTCACTATATATCTTTACCACATTTTGTAGCTATACAGTTATGACCAAAGTGACTGACAGACAGACGGATGGATGGACCAGAGTCGACATCCTTAGAGTCACGTGTGGCTAAAACCTCATGAATCACCCACTACAGGATATTCTCACCAGTTCACCAAATCCAGGGCTGAAAATAGTCCCAGTGCCCAAATATGCATCTGGGCACTGGGAGTATTTATTCCTGTCTGCGTAACACTTTCCAGAAACTATTATGCCCACCTGTTTTAGGAAATCATTACCTTTTAACAGATATGAAATTGAAACCGTTTTTTGCGACCTGGTTAATGTTCCATAAGAATGAATGGGCTTAACACTCATCTTAGGTTAGTGGGAGCACATTGAGAAATGGACTAACACATTTTCGGTTTTGATCGTTTTTTGTAGGATTTGTTGACACCAACAGAAATATAAAATACCGCCAGCTTTATCCTTCCAAGGCTCTAGCCTTTGATGCCGTTGAGATACAAAATGTGTGGATTGATTGCTTGTGAGAAGTCCATATTGGTAATGAAGCATAAAAAAGTAAAAAGGTTTAAAGTGTTTGAATATTTTGCTCCTTCCAAAGGCCAGTTCGACAAGCACTAAAGGGGCTGCTACAAGTCGCTCCAGAAATTGTCAACAGATTCCACACTTCAACGGTTCAATCTGTTTCACATTTTCCATTCAGTTATGTGCCCAAATACAGGTTGAACCATTATAACCTCCCTGTAACCTCAGTGCAGGCAAAAAAAAACAGTTTTGATACTTTCTTGTGAGACCTGTTAAATATTCCTCCCCTTCTTGTCAGTGTTTCAACCTTATACAAGTTCAGTTAGAGACTCAACTAAGGTCAACCATGGTGTGGGATCTCTATGTATGCAATTTGTGTGTGTGTGCGTGCACGTCTGTTCATGTGTGTTTGAGTCCTGCTATCTCTGCTGTGCAGCCCTGCACCCTGGGCTCCGCTGAATTGACAGACTTGTGCTGCCACCCGCATGGATGCCACCAACAGAGAACCCCTTCCCGGCTCTAGTGGTGGTGTGCCTGTGCTCAGAAGTGCGTTCTCTGTGATTGGACATGTTTTGGTTTGCGTGTTTATGTGAAATAAAGAAATATAGGAGGGTCTGACAGTTATGAAGTATGGTTTAAATAATGTACAGAGAGAATGAGGGATATTAGTCAGCGCGGTATGAGTCAAACTGTCGTGAAAGCCGTCATATCTACACCCTCGGCAGGAGCTGCTTACAGAGTGCCTGCATGACGTGAGACACTCCGATCATTCATCCATCTATCACAGCACACACACACCAGACCACAGGGCACAACCTGGACAGGTTTCTCCTTGGACTGACACGTACACAGACAACCTTTCACACTCACATTCACACTTACAGGCGATTTCTGGTTGCCAATTCACCCGACCTGCATGTCTTTTACTGTGGATGGAGACTGGAGCGCCGGGGGAAAATCCCACCAGACGCAGTGAGAACATGAAAACTAGACACACCAAGGCCTCAACTGGAAAATTCTCTCTCGTTATCTGCCAGCAGGTCGAGTACAGGAAAACAATTAAAACATACCAGCAGACACAACAGAGGTGACGGACATCTCAAAGCCTAACAAGAGAAGAAAGACCAGGTGTGGAGAACAGAGATGGCAGAAGCAAAGTGTAAACACGGCCTTGACAAGATGTAAAGCGCTGAAGAGGGACAAAAGCTTTCGGAGTGGAGAGGTTTCAGAGGAATGCCGTTTCAGTCCAACAGACTCGCGTTAAGGATTCGACTATTTATAGCGAAATGTTCCACGGTTATTGACAGAAAAGGCTCTGCTCTTAAAGGACCTGCTTTTTGAGGTAGCTCTTAAAGAGTCCGAGCAGAAGCGAGGGTTAGGCTGGGAGGAACTAGTTTCCCCATTAAAAAGGTTGCTCCACTCATTGTGTTTATTGCATCCAGAACCTGACACCCATATTACCAAAGTGCAAGTAGACTTTGATTTGTAAAATGCATATATATTGACATTAGACTTTAACTAAATGTCTATTATGTGTACAAATGAGATGACATTGGCTTGCGGAGGGGACCGTCTGTCCCCATGTTTAAACAGATACTGTAGCTCACCCCTCTGCATGACAGTAGGCTTTTACTATTCGAAAGCATGGTCAGACAAGCCAGCACTACCTGATGTCTTAAACATGAAGAAGACCACAGTTAGACCATAGAGACCATCATAGAACTGTAATTAATGTTTGACTTTTTATTTATCATGAACAGTTTTTCTAAAGCTGTGTCTCTATGGTCAAACCCATACTACAGCCTACATACTGATATATCAATAAAAATGGACTTGATTTTATTATTCATGTCTAAATTAATTCATGATTTTATGAAACATTTCATTTAGAAGGAACAACACTCAATGAAAAGTCGATGGGTTTAATGCTCCTTTGTATATTGTAACTATAATAGTGGCTGCTTCTATGTGATATAATGTATGTATGAAGACCGATGCACACAAGTCTCAGAGCAGAGGAAACCGAGCCTGCTGCAGGGAGAGGCACGGGTAAAGACAGGTGTTGGCCTTGGATCATTTTTACACCATCCTTGACGGACGACTTTAATGCATTTACTTTTAGCAAATGCATATTAGTTACCCTATGGTCTAGTTGGTTATTTAGTCAGTAATAATTGCATAAACCCATATTCCACTGCACATGAATAATCAACAAGTGCATTAATTTATAATGTCTGTAAGTGTGAAACTACTCACCCCCACCAACACACTCAGGATATTTCACACCTCACTCCTGTTTATCCAGCCATTACTGGCTGCCATTCAGTCACTGCGGAGAAGAGCCATTCTGCAAGGTAAATCGAAACACTTAATTACACAAAAACATGTGGTGTTTGTTAGGTTTGCATCACCCCGGCAGCCGTGCCAAAGCCAGCAGACTGACGGGCTTCAAGTGTTTATTATAGGACTCCTTCTAGAAGAGAGGTTATTACTGCAGACGGAACAAATAGCCCGTCAAGACGATGGGACCTTCTTTGGATTGCGCGTTTCACATGTAATTTAAGCACTGCATTTTCCTCCCCACAGATTAATGATTCGAAAATCAAACACTGATAATGCCTGGAGATATTAAATGTATTAACAAGTGAACGGTTACAGCATTTTACAACCTCAAACTCCAATAAAAAAAATACTGTGTTTAGACTCTATGGTGGAAATATGAAGTACACTTATTTTTTGTGTCCTGTTGACTGGATGATGTTTTGAAAGTTCTGCAGTCAAAGCAAATGAAGTGAAAATTATGTGTTCCTTCATCCCATTTTCATGAGGCGGATCAAAATGTGATCAAACACTGTCTGCAATAAACTTTGAACCTCTGAAGAAAAGTCCTTCATGGGAGAAGAATAATATATATATACATATGTGTGTGTATGTGAGAGAGAGAGAGTGAGATGGAAAGAAGGGGAGCAAGAGAACTGTTCTTCTTAAAAGTGTTGCCCGGGGCTTTTCATGCTACAAAGCCTATCCTCAGATCAAATACGATGGGTTAGGTCTTCATCAGTCGAAGAAACCGCGCACACAACACCCCCACAAGAGAAAAGCTATATTTGTGCAGATATTCTCAGCTTTTCACCAACGAATCTTTCAACATACAGGATGTAATAAATGATTAAGGCCATACTTGACACTGCTCTCATAAGGAATTACTTTCGCATCCATCCACATCAGGGTGACTGCTGAAAACAAATTTTTTTTTCTTCCCCAAGTGCTCCCTAAAATCTGTTTGCATGCTTTTTTAAAACCTCTGTTCTTGAACCAAAATTTTGAGGGTCTAGCCTTGCTTCCTGTTCTTGAACTTTGATAAAACAACTTTAAAAGATTACAGAAAATTACTAAGGAGAAGCAATATAAGGTTTCTTTGGTTTAATGCATCTGCATCTTTTGCAAGGATGTAAAGTCACTAACTCACTTTGTTTGTTTTTTACTATTTGGGGGCACTGGAAAAAGCTAGAAACACAACTCTGCCATGTTATAGCACCTTAAAAACATCTTACATCTGAAAAATCCAACACATGTGTAATGTCATTAGAACTGGTACAGAGATGTGTTTCTGGGCACCTGATGAAGACATGTTGAATAGTCTTGCTCTTGTTAGCTTTATTTTTGCTCTCCGTCAGCTCCTCGGGGAAAATATCTGCAGCTTACTTCCCCAGTTAGTCACTTACTTTGTCTGTCAGTACTGAGCAGGTGGTGTGCTGTAAATGGTGCAGTGAGATCGGGGATGTGTGCCAGAAAAACAAAATAATGTTCCAAAATAAACTAAAACACTGGACGTATACATATAATTCTTTTTTAATAGCAACCATTTTGTTTAGTGTAACTTTAAAGTGTTTTTTTATATAGTTTTATCATGAGTGGCAAGCCTTTAGAAGGAACTTTGCAAAAGCAGAACTGAACAGCTCTGAAATGCTTTTTAATTTTTGTTCTGCATTAGTGTGGACATAGACTGAAAGTATGATCTAAGGAGCTTGTGGAGACTCTGCAGGCACCTTCAGCGCGGGGATGGGAAACCAGCTGCTGCACACACAAATTACATCAAAGGGCACCAGAAGTCTCAAAAAATGGCTCAGTGTTTTTTCTAGTTTCCCAAAAAAAGAATGATTCCAGGGCTGGGGGGAGGGGATAATGAAAATAGCAATCAGGAGAGAACTAAGAACAAACTGCAGAAAATCAGTGTTAGGGGTGAGAAAGAGTTGACAGTTGACACAGGAAAATTCATACATAAAAGCTTAATATGTACCACACGTGCTGCACTCTTCGTCTTCAGTGAGGACACGTGACGAGTATCCACCTGCTCTGAACCTGATATCAATTTTCTTCTGTTGCTGCAAATGAACATTGTCTACATAAATTCAGTAGAGGGTTGGTATATTGATTGGTTTTAGGAAAATGCCCTTTTGAAAAATGAAAGTATATGCCTCTAAGGTTGTGTCTTTGGTAGAAATAAATGGGACTGAGGGGTTAGTTTTCAGCTTTACTTGGGATTTGTTGTTGAACATCACTGTCAGATAACAGCAGTGTGGTCAAGTGGCTTTAATTTGGATTTTTGTAATATATATATAAATAATGGAACGACAATCTGAAAATAACACAACAACCCTCCAGAGAATGATCGCCTCAATCAGCAGCTCCGCTCAGCCTTAAGGGGCTGTATTGTGTGTTTCAGAAAAGAAGCTCTAAATAGCCCACTGTGCACTACCTGCTCAGGACCAAACAGCAGACAGACACACACAGCGACTCGCTCGTGAACAGAGTGCAGTGGTTTTGCAGCTAAAGAGCCTGATTTTTCCCTCAGGAGTCAGTAGAGACAAAGATAGCCCTGAAAGAGAGTGAACATTGGGAGTGAAGCAAAACTCAGGATGAATGAATGGCGATGTTGCTCTACAGCTGTTGGATGTTTAAATAACATTTTTTTTG
>JAOXYL010000039.1:16232716-16247388 GCA_028564955.1 Terapon puta
GACGTCCCTTTTGCTCAGTCATATCATACTCTGAGGAATGGCACTGATAACCCATTTATTGAACACACATCCAGACTCTGGTCTGCCATTCGGGGACGTCTTAATGGCGTTATGGCACTTCACAGTACAACTCTATTCCACACTAGCCTTGCTTTGTCAAACGTACAAACACATTGTGCCACGTAGAGATGGCATAATCAGGGAGTTAAGAAACCATATACTTCTGTTTTTTTTTAAAAAAAACACTCAACTATGCACTCAGACACAAATACAAGTACAGTTTATGAAGGAAACTTCACTGCCTAAAGCCTCTGTAATAGAATTTTTTAATAAGTATTTTGTCCATACATAGACTAAAGCCTTGAACACTAATCCCAAATGAGAGTAAAACCTGGACTGTACCTCAGAAGACTGTGCGTGAGAATCACAATGATCCCTCTTGCCAAAAGGAAAAAGATACATTTTATAAAATTGGCCATGGTTGCCGGTAATAAATGTGGCACTTGTTATGGAAAAGTGCAGATCTCCCCCATCTCCATGTGACTTAACGAAATGTTTTCATACACCGGCTTCCATTCATTCCCAAAAGCAAACCACATCTCTTTTATAAAGGCTGGTTTTTGAGGTAAATGGAAATATCTCAGAGTCTGGTATTGGATGACAATGAGTATGTTTGACCAACACAATAAATGAATTGCAAGAATAGAGAAAAGCAAGAAAGAAGGCCAGAGAGAAGGCAAGAAAGAAAGAAAGAAAATCTCTAAGTTTCTTTAAGGGGAGTTAATATTTTTATAGTCGGTAGAAAATAGTAAAAAAAAAGATAGTATATTCGATATCACTGGTCTTATACAGACCTTGAAACTCTTAAACTCAGGTACTTCGATAAAGTATTGATTCTAACAGATATAATGGCTAAGACCTGTCACAAAACACGAGGCCACGTCTTTCTAACTGGAAAATAGTTTGTATTGTCCAACCCTCTGCAAGAATTCTCATCTTCCTCGGAAGTCAGTTCAAAATAATGAGCGTTTCTCCACATTTGGAGGCACCCAATCTCCTCTGCCATTTGTAATTTTGCTAACCCCAGCATCTGTCCTCCCATGCACTCATCTGTCTTCACCCACTTACAGCAGCTGTTGCTAGGTAACAGTTCACGCCCGCATGTGCATATTAAGTTTTATGTCAAAACAATATTCAGTGTGCAATGAATCGCCTATTAAATTAAGCGTCATAGAATAGTTCTGTCGAAAGTCTGTAAGGCAAGTTGATTTAGCTAGTTCAGTGCTTAGATAAGATTACAAAGATTTTAACTACAATGCATTTCACTACTTTATTAGTACAGAGTGTAATGTAATCCGACTAATGTGTTATTTAGTAATGAATTAGTCATGTCAGCTCTTGATCTTCAACTGGATCAGTTTCCTTTTCCCCTTACTTGACCCAGAAACCGATGGCTGAACTGCTCACAGTAAATATTCTGCTTTGTAACCAAGACCTACAGGGGATTTCTAATTAGGTAAGGAAACAGCACAACTCTGCGAGTGGAGGACGGGATGAGAGGGAGGATACTGGAGGAAGTGAGGAGGAGGGTGCTGATTGGGAGAATGAAGAGAGAGGAACCAAATAACAGGCGAGAGGTGGGAAGAGGGGGGAAGACGGAAGGAAAAAAACAGCGGAAGATGACAGGAAGACTGGGGACTTATCAATTAATTATAATGCAACAGCAGCTAGAGACCGCCATAGGAATAGCATGCAGCGAAGGAGTCGCATTGATATGAGAGGAAGAGCGAAAGAAAGCGGAAGCATACGGGGATTTGAACATGCTTAGGCATTTGCACAAAAAGAGATCAGATGGGGGAAATTTGCACATAAAAAGGCCAACAATGAAAGTGGATTGAGGGAATCATAGAGGGGAGTGAAAACCCTCTCACTGGCCTCTTAAACACGATGTGAGAAGGCAGCAGGGCGGCCTTCCAGCCACCTTGCGCCTACATACCTGCCTGTCAAACTGCCAGCTCTGCATATCCCACGGATGATGTTCCAGAGGGGCCCGGCTCTGTGCCGGCACATTCCAACACAGAGGCCCTTTGAGTAGGCATGAGACGGTGGTTATCTGGCTAGGGACCAGTCTGGGTCAGCCAGCACTGCAGAGCTAATACGTGCCTAGACTTTTACCACAGAGCCCCCTCAGGCCACACAGTCAATGAGCCCAGAGATTGCCGTGCCGCTTTCACTTTGGGAGCTTGGGATGTGAGCGTGAGAGTGGAGGGGCGAAGCCACGGCGCCTTGGAAGGAGAAGTAAAACAAACAGACGTTTTAGCAGAGGATACGGCCGGCTGCTTCTACATCTTGCTGGCCCCCCCGATGTGTATTCGACGTTAGTGGCAACACGACACACTGTCTGAGCAACGTGTCGTCTCCTCGTCCGTCTTCGGTGGTTGAAAACGTACTTTAAAAATTAAGCTCAAATCAGGGCGTTTCAACAGGATTTCTCTGTTTGCACCTATTTGCAATTCACACGGGCAGTGTAGGCCTGCCCCGGATTATACTTGCAAATTATGCACGGGAGTAATGGTAAGTGGGTTCACAGGGATGTTGGGAGGTGAGCTAGAAACCACACAGGCAACCAAATCAAAACCAATGTTTCAGGAAACACACCGTTGAGAGGGTGAGCTTAGTCAAGGCAGTTAAGACGCCTCCTTGCAGCCAACAAGCAGCAGAGGCGTTCAAGTAACAGATAAAGATGTGTAACATTCTGACAGCTCGAATCTCTGTTCAGGAGACGTGCTCTGAGTGACTTTTTATAGAATTTTTTTGTTGGATAAAATGAGGAGATATCATTCGATCTTTTGCACAGCCATCTCAAACCTCGCAGGTGTTTCCACTTAACCTGAGCTGAGTTACAATAAGCCGGCGTAAATGAAAACACCTGTGTGCTCAAAAACTGTGCATTCGTTACAATTTTGGAATTGTTTTTTTTGTCGCCAATGTGTGAACAGTTTGAAACAAATTAACATCAGACCTTCCCCAGCTATGTAAAGGATGACTAGCTACTTAGCTCTATGATACTATCTCATATTGAGCATGCAGTCTATAATACTGATACAGAATTTAGATGATATTTTGAGCTTCATTAAGAGGAGAGCCCTGATCAATCCAGACTCCATTCATGTCTTCATGCAAACATACCTGATAGAGCATGACTTCAGATAGCATGCAAACCTGGAGTGACCTGTCGCATCAAAGGTGTAGATATTTTGGCATCTTTTTAACACATTTACTATCAAATCTATTTATTCAGGGGTCACACCACTGTACGAAGTGAAGTTCTCTAAGCTAACATCAATAAATGACTGGCACACACCACAACAGACTCACAACGTAACAAATATTCAGTCTAGTTCATTCATTTTCATTGTTTTCATCCAGCTAATGCAGGTGAAAGCTGGGCAAACAGCAATAAGCTGGCTGACAAGCTATCAACATCAATGTACAGACCGATGTGATTACTTTTAGTTGTGTGTGAGACATCAGTTCTGGCACACTGCAAAAAAATATAAATATAGTAAACCTGTTTCTATCACTCAGAAAAAAAAAGCCATTTTGTTGTTTTAATACTAATGGTAACTGCTTTATCCTCTGAACAAATGCATCTTGAGTTCACCTTCCAAATTCAATAAACCTCATCCCTGAAGGCTTTTGTCTTGTCAAACAAGTTGTTTGAAAGATAAATTTTACTAAAGTGTAAAAACATTTTTGAGCGCGCTTTTGAGTAAAGCTTCTGTTTGTTTATACTGGAGCTCTTGGAGAACGTCTGCTGTGTTGATTGACTTTCTCTGACGATGAAGTCTGTTTTAAAACATGACATTTCCGCGCTGAAGACTTGTGGGAGGACTGGGCTTCCCGCTGTGGCTCCAGAACATTTAAATATGAGCCAGCAGATGCCTCCTGTTGTTCACTGGGCTGACTGGACTCTTGTTGGGATGACGAGCTCCAGCAGACACACAAAGAAGCTGAGAGAGAACACTGAGGCTACAAATAACCTAAAATACAATATCCTCTTAAAGTAACAGATGCACACCCATTCCAGGTCTAATCCTACAATATGAAAAGAAGGGAGTTTTATTTTTTCACAGATGTTTACCTGAAACATAGTTTGGTTTTCTGGGATAAAAAAGAAAGTTTTATATATCAACCACTGCTGTCATAGAATCGAAAACATCAGCATCTGAATACAATATGTTAACATTTGACTACAACATATCCCACAGAGATCCCACACATTGTAAAATATATAAATAATCATCATAGAAGTAGATCCTTGGCATTGTCATTTAAAAATATCAATATAGACAAAACCATATTTCAGCTTTTCTGAGAATGAAAATTTCAATTCTTGGAAGATAAACAGGCACCACCATCTATATGCCGCTTATAGTGCTATTTTAAGCAACACAATAAATTCCATTGAAGAAATCCTACAAATTATTCTCACCAGTTTCATGCCCTTTGATCGTCTGTATCGTTCTCCTGCAACAGTAGCACAACAGGTGTTCCTCGAATTCATTTAGCGAGAGTAGGAGTTCAAATAGCAGCGAGGCAGGCTCTCGTGTTTAACTATGCACTGATTCATTGCAATCTCAGGATCAAAGAATCCCACGTGTCCAGGTCAATTTCATGATAGATTCATCAGAGTCGATGTCGGCGTGTTTGATTGAACATTCCAAAGCTTCTTGATCACGGCCTCCCGAAAACATGATCCTCCACCCCGACCATGTGTGTGTGTGTGTGCATGTCCTCAATCAAATCTCAAGTTTACTGCAGGGTGGAAATTATCATCACTGCTTCGAAGGCGTCAACTTGAAAGCTTTTTTTTTTCCTTCTTCATCACTGATGGCCATTTGATTTTTCTGTGAGCACAATATATTTCAAAGACCCTGTGAGGCTGAACACTATTTTTGGTCTTGGCGCAGCGTGGCTTCAGGTGAGGCCCAGACTGAGAGCCGGTGTGATCGGCATACTGAGTGACAGCGCACCAATAAAGCGGGAGGAGACGGAGGACAGAGGGAGAGAGAAGGTGGGATGAAAAGAAAATGAATGAGAGGTTTAAAATTGAATTATAAACATGGGAGAAGCAAAGGCACGCAGCCAAAAATAACAATCACGCGGACAAATCCGACGATCCATCTCTATAGCGTGCAACTCTGCAAGGCAGGTTTGGTGACACTATAAGAACAACATGCTCAAAATCCAGAGCTGTCGCGAGGAAGAAAGAAAAAAAAAATTAATTAGTCCGCTTTGTGGGATGATGCACTACTACAGAAATGTTCAGCAATGGTGAGGTAACGGAAAAGCAATGATGCATTCTGTTATAACTCAGCATGATGCATCGCTTTGTTTTAGGGGGTGCAAAAATAGAAATTGTGTGTGTAACAACAAAGTCATGATTGATTATTTGTTGTGTGCCATTTAGCAGCTGATTCAGAGCTGATTAGGAATGATTAATTAAGAAAGTGGTCAGAGGATTTGGGAATTAAAAATAACTTCATTACCACAGTGTCTAACAGCCGGTTCTCGAGTATCATGTTGCTATCTTATTACTTTATACAAGCATTAGAGACAATCATAGACCATGATAATTCAGAGTTCTCCAGGAACTGCTCATTATCTATTCATTAGACTTGTTTGTTCTTTGATAGTCAGTCAGGATTTATTGCTGCAGATTAAGATGAGAAATTAAAACTTTAATGCTGCACTAATCAATGTTTTTATATTAACAACGGAACAAGTGACTAATTGTGAAATGAAAGTTGTGACATACAGTTGAGTGTTGTGACATACAATTATTGCCAAACTCTTGCCATGCTGGAGGAACTCACAGTGGCTCTTGGAAAAAAAAAAAAGCATCCAAGCGGACACCATAAAACACGCAAAGGCTGGGTATATGAAATAATATTTCATATAAATAATATCAAATAATAATAATAATAATAATAATAATATTTAAAACCAATGCTGTTCCAGAAATATGGTACACAGAATAAATATTTCCATTCATACAAGTAAATGCCACATACACTCAAAATAATCACATAAATCAACACTCTACTACTACTACTGTACCTCTACAGCTTTGATTGAATTAGCTGTTTGCTTAATGACTGTAGATGACAGAGGGTATGAAACACACTGTCCTGAACCACATCTCTTTGAGGTTTTTTTATAACAGGCAGGGTGTCTAAAAGGGTAACACAAAAGTGACCAAATGCGCAACCAACCATACAGACAACTAAAATCAATACAAACACAACCTACTGTTTTATCTCAATCGTGCCCACATAGATCCCAATGAACCGTTTCAAGTAATAGACCTCCTGCCTTCCATTGCATACATGTTCTATGGAGCGTTTTAGTGTCTTTCAGCTCATTATATAGGGTTGACAGCATGTAACTTTGAAGTTTTGAGTCTTACCGCTATCATGAGCGTTGTTTCCAGCAGCTGTAGGCAGATGTTTTCAGCTCCTATAGACTCACTGTACACTAAGGCCCAGCACCTAACCACAGACAGAGAAAGTTAACACCCAGCTAATGGCCTAATGATGGTCAGCATTTACACGCATACAGATAATCATTTACACTCGGAGTGACACCTGTTGGTGATTTTATAGTTACCAATATATGCCTAATCTGCATATGTCCAATATATTTTTGTCACATTTAGTCATGGCTCATCATTATAATTCTGTATTGGTAACACTTTCTATACTGCCCTTGACATACTCAGCAGTATGCATTAGTTGTAGGCCCACAAACAGTGAATCGGTACCAATACAAACATACTCACTTTCTTTTAGGGGGTTGTGGGGGCCTGAAGCCGATCACATCTGAAGTTGGACAAGAGGCAGAGAACACCCTGGAAAGATTGTGAGTTTAGGACTAGTTTCTGTCCCTGTGAACATGTCACTTCATTTCAGACCTCTTCATTTCCTGCCTTTCCAGCAGAAGTCCTCAGCCTTTCCATTTACCTGATCACCACCTGCCTGCACACCTGCTCCCAATTCCCTCACTAGCTTCCAGGTACATACCTGCCCACAAACATCGCCTCCTGCCAGATTGTCTGTGGTTCCACTTCTGTTCTAGTTTGCTTGCCTGCTAATCAATGATTTTTGCCTGTCTGCCCCCCTTTTGGATTTGTCTGCCTTTGTTGACTGCCTGCCTGATGTTGTTCTTTTCATTGAATTTCAACCAAATAGATCTAATTTTAATCCCACCAACTCTGTTCCTGCATCTTGCTTTTGGAGTCCAATCCCTGACCAATCCCTCTATTTTAACTCCAGGTATCAGTTCTGTCATGAGTCATGTCAGTGGGTTTATGCAGTATATTGTGACTAAAATTATACACTTCAATCTGGCTACAATTCCTAAAAGCCGATTTTGTGCTACAGTGCCTAACTTTATGTCTGCATCACAAGCAGAAAAACAGCTTGAGAGAAAAATGTGTTTCTCTCAGAGGAAATGTTTATGCATTCTGCTGCATTAAGAATGCATGGGGGTCTATTGATTAAGGCTGGCCTCCACATTTTGCATGAAAGTGAAACTGGCTAAGTGTTTTGAGCACCTTTCAAAACTGTCTCCACAATTACATCACTACATCGGCGTTCATATCGGCGTAAAGTAAACGACATCTAATTATTTTTTAATTCACGGTGATGATTGTGACATTCCTGAGGCGACTTTAATGAAATTAGCTGTTTGATCAGTGATTTCACACGGCGTTGTGTACACTCTGTTTCTGCCTCGTAGACAAGCTAATGAATCGACGGCTGCTCAGAACCAGAGGACTCATGCATATCCTCCCCAGGTGTTGCCCCTATGTTTAAAATCCACACCGGTGTTTGCCCTTCTCGCCGCAGCTCTCTGAAAGAACCTCTGAAATCTGATTTGCAAGCTCCACAGCCTCATCCACTGGTCAGCAGCATTTCTGTCATTATCGCCACAGTGTGAGTCCAAGCACCGCGCGCAGTCATCGCGGCTGTGCCCCGACAGCCGAGCAGCCTGGCGGGCCTGAAATCAGATGCAGCATCCCAGCAGGAGGCCGAGCAGGTGATCCCCCAAGGGACGCGGGCCCCTGGCTGATTGCTGAGCTGAAGCTCTGATGGAGAAGGTAATTAAAGGAGATGAGAGCATTAATAGTGCATGAGACAGTGTGCGCGTGTGTGTGTTAGCGTGCGAGAGCAGGAGAGTATAACGTTGATCTGTGTCTCATGTGTAACACGTTATTTCTCTCTGTTCAATTACATCCAACTGTATGAACATACAAAAGGCTTCAGCAGCCATTAAACTTTGAAGCACACTCAGAAGGGTCAGTAAGAGGGACACGGAGGGCAGCTCATCTTACATTAATGCCCTCCACCGCCGCTGCTTCCATGGCTACCTCGGATAATCAACAGGACACACAGACACGCTGGGGCATCCACACTTAGGGACAGAGTGCATTCAGAGGAAGACAAAGAAAACACAGAGATGGCACACAGCAACAAAAGGAGATCGTAACAATGTGTACCTATTAATGCATATGAAGCAGGTAATAATATATGTGTGTCTGTTAGCGGTCTATTTCTCTTTCCAGTGCCTTACTCTTGTTTCAGCCCATGGCGATGCCGTCTCTGTCCAAGTCGGAGCAGAATATGAGAAAAGAGATTGGAAGCACTGCGGCCAGTGTGAGTGCGAGAATGAATAAGAATTTGTGAGGGACTCAGGAACAGGCAGCTGCGGAGAGACAAAAGAGCGTTATGAGGTTAAAAAAATGGATATGTATTCTCCCCCCCGGTGCATAATTTGTTCCTTTGGACAGATTGCTTTTTTTTTTTTTTTTTGGTTCAGGTGTAGCTCCACCTAGACAAGCGTGGATAATCAGAGCAGAGATGCAGAAACTCTAAGTGAACTTTGCAAAGTCTACTGGGCTCACTCAATGCGAGCGGGAGCTTAGGGAGAGGACGGGAGGTACACGCCGTTGTTCCGGATTTCGCATGCAAATGTTTTTAGTCACGCATGGATTAAGAGCAACAAAGCCACTTTAACACCGGCAACCTCCGTTCAAAATGTTTTCATGCCCAGCAGACTCACCTCACCTCTTAAAAAAACTAAAGGTACGACAGTCTGAAACACTCTGAAGATAGACGGACAGGTCTACTTTTACAAGCAGGAAACACCCCCTCCTTGTTGATATTCATTGTGTGAGAACTGTATTTACATATTCAGATTTCCCTCCACGTTAACGACCTCCTGACTCACCAAAGGCAGCATTTCTTTGTAATATTTTCATCCAGAGATATGATTGGGATGCCAAGAGGATTCGTCATTCTCCTCTCCCCCTGAGGGCTGGCTCAGACCCCGTTCGTATCAATCAACACAGTGCAGAGGTTCATGATCCCCAGAGGTGTTGTCTGTATGAAATGATGTAACAGTGGAGCACAGCAAGTTAATCATTTTCGCGTTCTTGCTGTAAGAATAGAAACTCTCCACTCCGCTTAATTGGTAGTCACCTCCGCTTTTCCAGGCTTCCTTTTTATGGACATTCGTTAAGGAAAACCACAAATGGCTAAAGTTACTCAAAGATTAATCACCCTGTGCTCTTAAACTGCACATTTTCTCTCTGCCTGCTGTGCAATAAAAAAAATAATGTTTGATGTTTTTGTGAGTGTGCACGCGGCATCTTTCAAATGTTTTGGGTTGAGCGGGCCATCAGTGTTATGATCGTTCATCAGCTTATCACAGTATGCAGGCCAAGAGGACTAAAGGACTTAACTATTGGTTTGGACCTGGGAAAAGCCACTTTTTGCTGCAAGCTGTCTGTCCACCATCACTTTGGTCTATACTCAAATAAATGAGAAACTATTTTCGTGGATTTTTGTAAACTTTCTGCAAACATTCATTGCTCCTTGAAATTATATCCTGATGACTTTGGATTCCCTGGATCCCACAGTCAGGTTCACATTTTTTGTACCGGAGGGATTGGCATGAAATATGGTTTAAAAAAAACAACTGTAATGACTTTTCATCCAACGTCATCAAGTCAGCATAGCAGCTTAATATGTTAGTGCCGTGTTCATGTTTTGCTCATAGCTGTTTACAGAAATGCTTGTGTGGCTTTCGGTATGGCCAGTATGACCCAAAGATGTTATTAAAGCTAGTGTCAGTCTTTTATTAATGCATATCGTACGCATTATTCTGTACGCTAGAGTATTAGAATAACACACACGCCAAAAAAATACAGGGCATTTACCAAAGTTGGAGTTGCTCATCATGCTCAATAATAGAAGCCAATAAATTGTAAGTAACAAGTTTCACCCCATGTTTGTATTTTCATCCATCGAAAATGACAGTCTGCTCATCAGCCATCCACAGCAGCGCTTCCATTTTTGGTGTAGTGTGAATATCATTTTAATTATTTCTCACCAGCACCACATGCCACATATTTGTGACTCTCAGAATATCCTTTACGTTTTTTTCCACTTCCCCTAAAAATGTCTTGTCTCCATTTTTACTTCAGACAGTGACTCACCATATTTCCTTGACTGACTTTCAAGAGCCTGTTGGAAAAATGAATTTAGCCGTGGGTTACGTCGGAGAGAAACCAAGTGATACAGACAGGTATAGCAATAACATAATGAGACCATGACAGTGACAGTTTTTTTCTTCTTCTCCCCAATAAAAAAGTGAGACTAGTTTTACTGAAACACTGCATGTCTTCTCAATTGCATCATGGTCTATTAAAGGTGCTGCTGCTGGAGGAGAACCTGGCCTCTCTGCCACTGTTATAATCTATTATATACAGTCTGTGGCTGTGATAGATTTCTCCCTGTATGATTGTTGACTGTTGGAGCAAACTGTTGAGTCGAAAAAGAAAATTGTGTTTAAGTAACCTTAAAACCCTGTGATCATGTTGCCGCAGATGACTGAAAGTGCTTTTTCGTCGGCGTTACGGCTGCAAACCAAATGTCCCACATTCAAAATCGAGTTAAAACACAATGAAAATGGACTCCGAACTGCAAACCCGTGGTAAGCTGTTTTGTTTTAACACCATCAAGGGAAGATTTTCTTGCAAAGTACAATTTTGTGCCATTTGCTTCGCTATTTCCCACGCACGAACTGAGTTTCTGCTCAACAAGCTCAATGTCCAGGTGATTTGTTGTAGAAATGGGCACATTTTACCGTTTTTGATACAAGCATGGCTTAAAAAATATAAATAACCAAGTGTTAAAATATAAATCTCCACCATAATTTCATGAATTGAGAAGATTCATAATTTTGTCTCTTGACAGCTTTGATTTGTAGCCTTCAGGAAAGTCAGTTGACTTTACAAATTTGAATTACAATTCCTCAAGGTCATAAAAGAAATATGAGTCATTCTTATTTATAACAGATCTGCGCTCTAATTTTGAGCTCTTGCCAGCAAATATTGAATTTCAGATCATCTTATAATATGCTCCTGACCATGCACTGAAGACTCTGAAATTAGTTACCTGGAGAGACAGACAGACAGTAACAGTGCTGAACTGAGAAGTATAACATGTCCAGAGGGTTTTTTATCTTCTCTACACGCTGGCCAGTTATAATTTCTATGCATTATTGGAATGCAATGTCCAACATGCTTGTGCCAATCAAAAAAGCACTGCGCCTCCTCCCTGGATTCCTTATTATGCACCTGTAAGATGTGAATTTTAATGATGACTCCAAAGTTGTTTGCAGGATCTGAAATGGAGTGATAAGCAGAAACGCTCAAACACCATAGAAATTGGAATAAGTTCTGGTGTCGTCGTGAAGCTAGGAGTTGTAATCAGCACGGCTAGAAGCGAAATACTACACTTGGGATACGCCGGCCTGAAAGTGTGCCTCGCTCTAAACTGTTAACACTCTCACGGGGAATTAACTGCTTGTGTTCAAGTGTCATCAGCTTAAAGGGAAATCCAAAATCCAAAACAAGGTCCTGAAAGAAGAAAAAAAAAAGTTCCTCTGAGTAAAAGCTCTTAGCAGGTTAGTTCAGCTTTAAGAAAATCCTAAGCAGTCCGGCAGCGAATCCATTCAGGCAAAATAAAATGCAAAACATAGCGACAGAGGAGACAAAAACTCCCAGATCGATGCTTTCCTTTGTTAAAGGCATTACCACAAACTTTTCCTCACCCTCGGGGGCCAAACTGCTTTTATTACATTTTTTCACAATAAAAAAGTTTCACTTCCTCTCTTCCTTATTTCTGCCTCTTTGTTCTTCCTCCACCTTTGTTGCCAACAAGATGCATCTCAGGAGTATCCCTGTTCTCAATAGGTTTACCTATATTTTCCCATGATGTCACATAAGCATATTGGTATATATTCACTGCATTCATTCAGTGTAATTCTGCATTTACCATGAATCCATTTTTATCATTTCGTGCAGGCGTTTTCTAGACTTTATTCAGCCGAACCTATTTAAAATTTATCTGGAGTATCAGCACTAATGAAATGGCTGATAACATATTATAGCACATGATGATCATGTATGCAGAGATAAGGCATTTTAAAAAAAAAAGCTATAATCTACACTTTTATATTCAAAAATGATAAGACTGCATGTAAGTAACCACAGAGACTCTGCTGCTCCCTTCTGATCTTCGCGGCACCTTTCAGCTTCATTGTTGTGGTTTCCACCCACAACCTTTTCCATTCAGGTTCACTCGCATCATTTTTTGTCCAAAGCAGCCAGTTGTTTTTCGCTCAAGTGGCCAGAGATATTACCCTAAATGAATGCTAATGTTGCTCCCTGTTGCTCTTGTTTGATGTGTAAATAGGCACGGTTTGCTTCAGCAACCAGTATCAACTTAAAAGGTTTGTCAGCGATGTAAGACAGTGACTAAAAAAACACCCTACTTATGCAGGTTTGAGTGTTTAATTTATCTTTAAACGACTAACTCCCCCTCAGCTGCATCCCTAACTTGTGTGTAAACAGATAATGAATGACTGACAGCATAACACATTAGCAATTATGAAAATTTGTCCTCACATTTTTAAATGGGTATCAAACATGAAGTGTAATTATTGTGGATAAATACTTTGTTTTCGCTCATTATGACAACTGAGGGAACTCCCATCTGCTGTTGGAGGCCTTGAGATGCTGTTTAAAGCTCTGGGAAGACTCTACTAAGGGGGCCTTGAGTTGAATCAATCTCTTGAAGCTACTTTTTACAAGTTCAAAAAATAGCCCCCAACATGTCTTTGTGGGTTTTAAACACAATTTTAAAGCTGCTTGTTTGTTATTTGCACAGAAAAAGTTAAATACTTTGTACACACCACACCACAAATGCCTGCCTCAAGTTAAAGTAGTTTGTTTGATTGATTATTAAAAAAAAACCTGTCAGAAACACATGAAACTGTACTGTAGTTTTGAGTGTGACTCCATGCCACATCGTTAGGTTAAAGTAAAGTGTTACCTGAAAGGCTTTATCGACTGATTATAATAGCAAGCAAGTGCCAAAAAAAGAAAGCTGTTCACAGTTTGAGCCCTGGGGCTTGTGATAGCGGCTCTTGCTCGTTTCCTTTACACATTTTACATCGAAAGGATTCAGCAAATCCTCCAGAATTTCTCCATGCATCTACAGATGACAGTGCAAAGTGCTACAGTATCCAGGGTGTGCGGCTCTGCAGCGTGTGATGACTCCAACAAAATCCATAACCTACATTTCAGAGCACGTGTACAGTGTGAGCTTCTCCGTCATGCGGCAGCTCACACCTACTGCTCCCCTTTGGTGAGCTGTTGTAAAAAAAAAAGCGCAGTGTGTATGTGCGTATAAAATAACAATGCTCCGGATATGAAGGATGGTGTGAAGTTCTGCTTTATTACTCCCCCTCATCCCACAGAGACCAAGCTCCCGAGGGCTCTCAAGTCAAACCCTGCAAAGCATCGTTTAGCAACCTTCCCCGTGATGCTGAATATTTCACTTGAAGAGGATCTTGGCATGTTCTCCCCAGCGTGTCTCTGTGTTCTCCCCGAGGCGCTGCAGCCTTACAGGGAACCCTGCCACAGGAAAGGATTAATATTAATTCCTTCCAAATTACTCAGAGATTCAATTATGCAAGATAATGCAAATACACAGTCTTTCAGGTCTGTTTTACTTCCTACACACACACACGGAAGACAAAAAACCTGCCAGCTGGAGGAGCATTGTCTGACACAGCTATTTTTCTTTTCTACTTATGTTCTCCTTTGGTGAGCTGGCTTAATCTCAGGGTTGCTGAAATATCCGGGTGTAAGGGTGAACCCATCTGGGAGATGTGGCCACCGCTGATGTGAAATACAACCAAAACCGTGCCATCAAATAGAGCCTCAGTATCAAAAGCCCTTTTCACCGTCATCTCTCAGTGCTGCATTGAAAGTTTGCCTAGCTGAACGCCGGCCCCCGGGGGATGTATCACAGGGGCCATTAGATCGGAAAAAAGGAGGTCTTCAAACTCTGTTTAGAGCCTTGTGCCGCTGATGTTTTGGTGTGCTTTTCCAAAGCTACAGGGGTCTCTGCTAGTTGGGCTGGCATGCCCTCAAATGCTTCACACTGGCAGTTAATCACTTAGATCTGCAGCAACAAAACCAGTCAGGCCAAGTGAGAAAGAAATATAAATATGTGTGTGTGTGTGTGTGTGTG
>JAOXYL010000039.1:16274694-16285293 GCA_028564955.1 Terapon puta
TGTGTGTGTGTGTGTGTGTAACTTAGTGAACTGAGAGGTGGAAAGCAATGAGAAAGTCAATACGCTAAGCATCAAAACAAGAGGAGGGTAAAACATTTATTTTCTTCTCAGCATACATCACATAATCAATAAATTCTACAGTACTTTAAAAAAGGGAGTTTAGAAAACAACAATTATACAAATCAGTTTTGCCCAGCGAGTCTCTAAATTGCTTAAAATTGTACTAGAAGGCCTGACTGAGCAAAAGTCCATATTAAAAAAGACACAAAACAAGAGAAAGCAGATAAAAACAATATGCCAATAACCAACTTCTTATGTTTGAGACCAAACAGTAGTTACATTGATCAAAGCATTAAGGACTAAAAGTGAAAACACATATGGAAGACAAAGTGCAGCACTGCTTTTAGAGTATCTGCACGGTCGTTCCTTTCAAGGCAAAGCCAGAATCTTCCTGGATGTGTGGCACCACTGGCCTTTGGCCACAGGGAGAGTGTTTGTCAGTAGAAGCCCCCCCTCCCTCCAATATAAGGTCCACTGGTGATAAGTACATCATAGCTCCAGCTCCTGTGGTGTGAGTTGTGGAGGGTCAAGGGTCGATCTCCATGGGGATAACTGTGAGGATGGCGTCCTCATTTCCACGGCGCACTACTACTCTCAGGGTGCCTTCCCTCTTGATGACAGCACTGACATCGGTTGCCGATGAGATCCTCTGGCCGTTAATCGAGATGATGACGTCGTGCTCTTTGAGTCCGCCACTGGTGAGGAGGAGAAGAAAAGATGATTGATTGGGGGCTTCGTAATTGACAAGTACATGCTATGAGGATGACACACATGCCCCAAAAAGTTGTTCTGCATGTGTATACTGACACATGCAGAACAACTTTTTGTATACTTTTTGTATACTCTCAGTATACAATAAGCAAGGAGTTCGACAAGGCTGATCCCTTCATGAAAAATGTGTTAATTAATGACATTTGTTTCTCTCTACATGCATAATGTGTTGCTGTAATTAATTGTTAAGTTTTATCATTTAATAGTAGGTTAATTTGCAGGTTAATTTACCAGCCTACTCATGTCATGGCTTGCAAACAACAAATCAGTCGCACAATGAAACACACCAGAGTCAACTCATTATCACATGTTTCTAGTGTTTGTATGATCCAACTTATTCTTTGGTCAGGTTTGTTTGTAGGTCTGTCACAAATTTTAGCAGCAGGACGATGATGGTGGAATGACAAATAAAAGCCAAATGCACACCCATAGTGGCAAAAAACAAACAAACCAGTAAGCCTAGACTCACACACAGGCGGTAACCAGCAGTGATATCAAACGCCGACTCTCGGCCCAGCTGCTTAATCGCACCCAGATGTAAACACCGACCACCACACCTTCACTTGCAACAGCACCCTATTAACAGCTGTGGCTCAGTATTGCCCTCATTACGCTCAGCTTTCTCCAACACCTCCAACAGAGCAAATGGACATCGCTCGGCGGTGGCGAGATTCCCAAAGGTCATGAACAAACGCGAGACGGGGTGAGATCAAAAGCGTGAAAGTGCAGCCTAGAAAATAACACAGAGCGTAAACTGAACCGCAGAAATGTTATTACGCAAAAAAGGAGGGTGATTTGAGCTGTGAGTAAACTCTGACGAGGCCTTGTAGGGGGACGCCGCTCCGGAGTGGGCCGGGTGAGCAGGCGCAGGAAAACCGCAGCGCAGCGAGTAACCTCCCTGCATGAGGTTTGAAGGAAATAGCTGACCTCAGCGTCTCCCGAGCCCCACTCTGCTGGAGCTGTGGTGGTGGCTGATTGGAGTGGGCTGCGATTGTGGGAGGAGGGGGATATTTTAGGGGGGCCAGGCACTCCAGGCACGCCAGAGTGAGCCATGAATTTACGTTCTACCGAGACAGCTGTGTAGGAGGCTTTCGTGCGCGCCCGAGTGTGTGCCTACGCGCACACTTGACAGCGAGAGGAGAGAAATAAAACAAAGGAAGGAAATGATATATATACTGTCTATTTGCATTGCGAGAGGGGAGCGGGAGCTGTGCGGAGAGTGGTGAGTGTCTTGTGCAAATCGAGTGCACGTGTGCAGGGTAAAGTGCCAAAGACAATATCCCATAGCTGAGAAATAGCCAGCGACATATGCACATTTGCACTTCACTGACAACCATGATGTTACAACAGGGTCAGATCCCATTACGTGTGGGAGCCATATGGGCAAAACATCTTCCTTACGCTGCGGCTGGCGTCTTTGCGATGACCTCCATAACGTAAGCCCCAGAGGTGATGTCAGGGAAGTCGCGGAGTCGAGTCTTCAGCTCCTTTGCCAGGCTGGAGGCGGAAAACAAGAAAGGTTCAGAATCATTTAGTACTTCTCAGAATACGTACAGGTGCGATTTCACTGGCGGTGAACAGACTTACGAAGGAGTGAGAGTCATCATCCTCACACCGATGTACTTATTCTTCCCAGCTGCTCTCCCTAGAGATGGACAGCCACACAGTACAAATACAATCATTCATCCTCCTGTCAACTTATGTTTTTATATTAGAAATATATTACTTTGGATCAGACAGCGGAGCTTGCAGGTGCACGTTTCATGATAAATTTTATTCATTTATTCCTTAGTTATTTCATCAGGTCATCAAATCAAGTAGAGAAGGCGTGTTGGCAATCCCATATAAAATACATAAGTGTGCGCTGTTCCAAAACTCTTGGTGAGGTAAGGGGTGGGAAGCAGTAAAATAAAAGAACCACCTGACATATTCTGGCATTTTTCCTCTGTGTATTTTATTTGCAATGTCTTAATCCTATTGGGTAATGCTGGGCAGGAACTCATAAGGCCAGAACTGCTGTCAGTATATCTCAAGAGAGCGCACGGAGATGAAAAATAACAACCAGGGAACTGGTGCGCTGAATTATACCCTTCGTTACTGTATGTGCACGCGGCACCTTGGTCCAACTACTGCAGCCAATTTCCAAAATGTGCCCCCCCTACAGTTTGTCTTGGTGATTGAGGAGAAGCAATAAAGTGAAAACATAATAAAGTTGTGTCAGTGAGAGCTCATACCTCTGGACTGCCTGTCGTAGGACTCTGCCAGGAACTGTCTAATTTTGTCCGAGGGTATGGCAAAGGAGATGCCGGCTGTCACTTTCAGCGTGTTGATCCCGATCACCTCGCCATCCTAAAACGGCGAAGCTCAACTTAGCGTCCAGTTGCAAAAAAAATTGATTTTAACAAGGCTGCCACCGAAATAAGAAACAAAACGTCTTACCAGATTAACCAGAGGCCCTCCTGAGTTGCCGTACTGTGAAGCAAAAAAAAAAGTTTTGTGTTATTGGTGGGATAAGCAAAGCAAACTCGTGATGATGACACACTGTCGCTGTCTTACGTTGATGATGGCGTCGGTCTGAATGTAGTCCATGTCGGAGTTGCGAAGGCCCAGCTCTCTGCCCCCTCGCTGAGTTGTGCTGACGATTCCCGTAGTGACTGTATTCTGGAGGGAAAACGGGCTGCCGATGGCGACCACAAACTCCCCCGGTCTCAGGTCTGAAGAGCGGCCCAGCAACAGCACAGGAAGCTTGGTCTGCGGGAAACACAGAGCGACAACATGCTCACATTACTGGAGGCCACAGTGACTGGGAAGAAGGGGTGGATTTGTGGGGCTTTTGCAGAATAAAACCTGCGGCCATTTTGATCACTACATGAGAACGAATACATAAAATGAGCAGTTTGCAAATAAAAACACACAAATGAACACAAAAGGCTCAGGCACGCATACAGAAAAGGTGTCTTTATTGCAAGTAATCGTGAACGCCGAATCAAAATCCATGATCGACAATACAGTAGAGACAGGACAATTAAATCTGGCATGTCAGTGAAAACATTTGTGCTCACATGCATTACATAAACATTTTATTCTGACGTACTGGGAGGCTGAACTTTCTATAGTAAGCTCGGCCTGCTTCTGGTGGGCGGCCTGAGGGGTCAAATGTGGAATGAATGAAAAGTCTGTTTTGTGACACTGTTAATGTCTTTCACAGGAAATTCATATAGTATCAACGTGTTCTGGTAACTCACATACTGTTGTTACAAGAGCCCACATATTTTCAACTTCTCTAACGAGCAGAGCTCCAGAAGAAAATCACAAACCGAGTGTTTCTTTAACTGCAATTACTCGACTGGGCTTTCAGAGCTCCTCATGATCATGTGTTTTATGAGCGGGCGGCAGGAGAATAATTACGGCAAAAGCCACAAGTCTTCTAAACACAACTCAGTGCCGAACACAAAACAATTACTCCTTTTCCACTGCGGGGAGAAGCGATACCGACGCCAAACAACTCCAAAAGCTAATAATCAAGATCAAAAGCTTATGTGTTGGACTGAATGTGTAGCCCAGCTGACAAATCATTCCTAATGGCAACTGTGTGCCAACAGACCACAGATGCTGGAAAATTGACTGATATATGGTAAATAATGACTACCTTAAGCTATGGTTAGCTCTGTTACACAGGGCAGTGGAAACCAGGCTACTGAGAGTTTGCCTCTGCAGACAGACGCAGAAAGGATATATTTATCCATCCGCAGTGACAGTTTCCTTCTCTGTATGAAATCATTCTGCCGGGCCGCCCGCAAAGAAAGCCCACGCGCCGCCACATCACGTTGTGTCTGCATAGGAACTGTGCTCGACGCCCAAACGGCAGGCGAGCGCTATCTTGAAAATGTATCCATTTTGTTTACCCGGGGTTATAAATAGGAACCAGTGGAGGCTGCAAGGTAACTGAGACAGCGGCACATGTTGGCACACACAGACAAAAGGATCTATGTGAAAAATGCACATGCACACTCAGCAAAGCAGGCACATCACAAATCATAATATTCCCGGCCATTAAAACATGACACCTCGCTGCCAGTGCAGGCGCACAGTTAGCTCTGTGTTTATGGGTGCCAGTGGTGGAAAGTTACCAAGTGCATTTTCTTCAGCATTGCACTTAAGTACAATTTTGAAGTACTTGCCTATTACCTGGGTATTTCCATTTTATGCCATACTTCTACTCCACCACATTTCAGAGGCAAATATTCTTTTTGCACCATTACTTCCCATGGACAGGTTTAGTTATTACTTTTAGATTATTAATAGAAAACACAAATCAGCTAATAAAGTATGATGTATTGTTGCAGGTTGGGCTGTGCAGAGGTATATAAAGTAAGTAAAAAAAAGTACACCTTTAGCACATTCACAAATAAAGTGATGAGCATATTGACGTATCACCAATTATACTCCACTAATGAATGACATGTTACTGTAAATTTGGCCTCTCTTTATGACATCGTTTCGGTATTTTGGGGATTTTTACACTTTGGTGTTACCTTGTAAATAAAAGATCTCAGTACTTCTTCCAATGCCGCCCCTGACAGACACCTGATTTAAAAGCTAGTTTAAATAGAGTCAGGAAAATGGATTGCGTTAAAACATTCACAACACACTTGATTCAGCCGTCGACGTGTCACACTTTGCTGTAAACGATCTTGAACCCTTAAGGTGAAGTTATTATTAGAAGATGACAAAGATAGCGATCGCCAGTAAGCGAGGGAGAGAACCTTTCAACTATCTACTCTCCTCTTTGCCTCGTTCCTCTGTGCACAGATACACAAATACAAACATATGCACGGCCGGCACGCATTCAAAGCCGCGCTCCCGATTCCCCAGAGCTTATTTGAACTTTGTCGGGATGTTAAAAGTAAACATGGCACTCTCACGGGCCGCAGAAATGTGTGCATAAAGCAGAAAACATGCATTTGGCATGCACAAACACACACAAACAGACACCTGACACAGGAGTAGCAGTCTATAATCTCCCCCCTCGCTCCCCCTCTCCCTTCACACTCCATGTGAGATAAGAGTATAACCAGATGGAGAGAGGAAGCAGGAGAAACACACACAGCTGAGAGAGGGAGGACGTCAGGTGGATGCAAGTCTCTGCCAAGACATTTGGGACTCGCCCGCTGCCAGTCACCATGATTATGATAACAGTTAGTGATACTGGTGGTGTCATGGCGACTGTTGCTATCAGGTGAAAACCTTGTATCGCCAAAATGTCAATGTGAAGGAGCAGGTTTGTTTTTAGCTTTACTGTACTTTATCCTAACGCGATTAGGAAGCATTTAATAGATGCAACCGATGCAGAGTTCTCACTCTCTCGCCGACCCGGGCTCTCACACACCCACGCAAAATCACAATGCATTCAGAGAAAATCATCTCCAAAGAGCGCAAAATGCATCGGTGCGCTGACAGCCACACAGCGTCTAGGTGAGAGGGCAGAACAAACACTGAGCACGCAGGCTGTGCACCTTTCTGAGGGACCCCTGGCTTGCATATCACTTACTAATCGTGACTAGTCAGCAATCTGGAAGGACTTGTGGAAAAATCATCTCGCCATGTGAGTCCGCCTCGCCTGACCACCCAAGTGACTCACCCTGCTATTTCAGATGAAGGTTGCGACCGATGCACTGGCACTTTACCCAAAGACGCTATAGCCACACTTAAAGGAAAGCAAGGTGAAAGAGGGGAACAACAAACACCGCAAACCACGGGAAGCAAGTCTGAGAATGTGAGACGAATGAGTCAAAGGCAGTTTTGTTTGATAGTACGTTTATGCTTGCAGCCCACGCTGGCAGAGGCCGGCTTCTGACCCAAACACTTTTTTTTGAAGCTCCAGACACAAAAAGTTTATGTATCCTTCAGAAAAATACGTGGCGCATCTACGTTCTACTTTCACTTCACTGCCTCACGTTCACTAAATTTAAAGTACACTACCACAGACGCCCCTCTACAGAGTCACAAAGGAAACTGTGTTTTCCAAGATCTTGAGTGTTTAGATAAGAGAGAGAGAGACTCATCAGATTAAAGAGAGGAAGACTAAACTGCTTTATTCGCCTTGACCAAGGCAGTAGTTGAAAGGGGCACGTGACATGAAAAATTCCACGCTTTTTTTCATGTTTTTATCGAATGTGAGTTTTGATTCAGACTCCTGCACGCAGACAGATTTTGTTTGGACGTCAGGGACAGCGTGGCGAAGGGACAGATAAGCTGGCAGACAGGCAAACAGATCTCTTTGAAAATAGCTGCAGAGTTGCTATAGAGATGTGTCATTGTTTAATGTTACAGCCTCGGTCGTTCAGAGGCTCATTTAAAAGCCATTACACTAACTACCGTTTTATGGCTGTGGGGCCAGGTGCAAACCTTAACTCCAGTCGAGCCGGGATGGACTGTGGCTTAATAGTTTCTGAGGCGCATGTGTACGCCTGTACACGCACGGACGAACGCACAGAGAGAGGGAGGCCCGGGCGTGAACCCTCACAAACTTAAGTCTGTAAATTAAAACCCACACACCTGGCACTGCTTAGATATACAGCCAGACCACTTCAAAATACACACATTCGGACACAGAAGCTGCTTTGGCTGGGTCAGCGTGCGACCCGAGCCGCACATAAGCCCAACTGCAGTCACTTAAGCCCTGCTGTTCCTTTCATACAGGTGACTTCAAAGAAGGGAGCAAACTTTTATACGTTCCGCCTCGCAAAATTCATAACTACACTAATGTATAGGGTTTTACTGCTGACGACTGAACCCGTGCCCTCGGGGGGGGAGGTTGTGCTAATGCAGATAAAAATGTGGCAGGATTCAGCACGCTCACACATAACATCGGCTCACAGGATCAGAAGATCAGGCTGAGGGGCTGGAGAGAGGGGCACTGAGTGTGTCTGCAAGTCTGGGTGCTTGTATGGTGTATAGGTGAGTCATATACGTGTGTGAATGCCTGTTTGTGCATGTTTGGGAGACTGAAAAAAAAAACAAAACAAAGAAAACAGACATGTAGGTGAATGCCGTAGCTATGACATACTGTAAGTCAGCGAAGTAGGTGTAAATCGAAGCTATAGTGAAGTAGGTCATTGCCCCATTGTGCAATTCCTCGCACAGTTAACATCAATACATTTCAAATCACACTGCCTACACCATATCCTTGCTGTCACCGGTAGAGAAACCACTATGGTTTCCATATGTTGTTGGGAAGGTTTCTACTTTACATAAGAGCAAACACATGTCCGCTCTGCGCCGTTTTTTGCACGAGACTTGAGGGCGTCTCAGCTCCGGCTAGACACCGCAAAACTTTGAACTGCGCAAATCACAATGATGAGAGGAGATGAGGTCTTATGTGTTCGTTTACTTCACCTCTTTTTTTTTCTTCCACCTAAAGTATGAGGTCATACTTTTATTTATACAGTATTGAAATGCTGTGACGACGGGCGGCCTTTCCAGCATTTAACCTACACCTTGTTCAGTGTGAGCTGGGATACGTTCCAGCCGTGGCCACGAACGGAAAGAAAACGGATGGATGTTTTACTGCTGGAACCGTGCATGCAGAGATAATAGTGGCAGGAGCACAACCTATGGCGGTAATACTAATTTCTATAGGTTTTATATGTCTAGGGCAGTTATACTGAAGTCTAGACTATCATTTATATGGCTGGTGGAGCACACTGGAATCTCCTCAATCAACTCAGAGGGTCCCCGGATCCCAGTTTAAGAACCGCAGGGTTATAGCCCCTGCCTGGATGTGTTGCACTTTCCAAAAGCCTACACCCAAACTGTCGAGTATGACACTTGTAATAAACGAGTTAGTAGATAATAAAAGGCACAGCTGGTACAGAAGCGCCGCTTCACCCACATTACAAAAAGACACATTTTCTCATCAACCTCTGCTGGTGTTTAGTTATGCAGATTTCATTTCATCACATTTCTTTTATTTTCCTTCTGTGATAATAATAATACAACAGAGAGTGATGTGGGGTTTTTTATAGTATAGTATAAAAACGATATCAAAAAATTCAAACACAAACACATCTACTTTGGATAATCAATATAATCAAAACACATCATTTCGCACAAAGACAGTTTTCCCCAGTAGAAAGTCACTCAGTTGAAAATTATTCACAGTAAGTTCTGTGCAAAGTTTTTTTTTTTTTTTCGGAAAAGACTGATTTATTTTAAATGTTACTGCTGTGCAGACCACAAACAATGCTTACTGTTCAAACATATTGAATTTCCGAATGAGATCACAAAACTTGGTCAAATAAAGCTAAAACTTTCTGCATGGATGTGTGCCACTAAGGGGTGAATATGAAAATGTATTTTAACCTAATTTGGGCGCACTAAATTTTGAAGCCTGGTTTAGATGACCCCCAACCCCTCAACAAGCTCAAATACACTGTTGGGAATCAACCATCTGACTATAGGTGTGGTTGAAACCTTTCTATCATGCCTCACTCGCATCTGAAGTGACGTCACTGACTGGTAAGGCTGCTGTCTGTACAGCGGGCTTGGAAAACAATTACGCAGCCGAAAAGTAGGCCAAGACAAAGTGCATCAAGACCCAGCAGGGCAAACGAGTGTGTGTGTATTTTCCTTGGCTCTTTTCCCACCCGACTGCATCCTCAAGCATGGGAACCATTTTGGTTACAGGGACAAGAGATGAAGGAGAGAAGTTGGGTCAGGAGGAGAGGGAGGATGTGATTCATTTTCCCGTCCGCCTGTCTCTGAAGGACGACATGCAGTGTCTTTCCACTGGCAACGGAGCGTGTTCTCCACGTTCCCGTGGTGAGCCGCCTTAAACCCATCCATGTGTGCTCAAACACACACAGAAGAACTTATCTGAATAATTAATTGCAGGTTTGTTTTTGACTGGCTGCGCTGCTCATCTAGGGAAATGTAAACATCTCTCACTTCCTGGGGAAACATTTACCCGGCCTCCCTGATAAACAGATAAATGCAGGAACGCATAGCCACATGGAGGCACATTCCTTCTCTTTCCTTTCTGCGCATAAACACACACACACACAAACACACACTGCACGTCTTCCAATAATAGCCAACCCAAGCCAGCAGAAGGCAAATTTCCCAGAGAAAATGGTTTGGGATTCTTAATATGAGGTGATGGGTAACGCAGAGACAAACAGTGCCATTGTTTCGCTGGACCATATGGGAAACATGAGGCCAGTCTTCCCTGCCACACTGCAATACTTGTAAAGCTGATTTTAGCACGAGGCTTAAGTTAATGGCTCGTTTATTGGAGCCACGTCCAACAGCTTCAGTGGGATTTAATCCTTTTCGAGAGAACTTATCTTTATATCGCTTCTGGTGTTGCAAACGGGAATGGAGATTTTCATTATCGCATGGTACTCACGCAGTTAACAGCAGCAGAGTAGCTGCACAACATTTGCTTGAACGTTTTTGATAAAAACGAGTCTTTGATTTCAGAAATAAGCACACAAATGCAGCTGACTCATTTCTAGTCTGCAAAAAGTCAAACTATTGCCAGCAGATTTTATAAGCTGTATCAAAATACTTAATCAACACTAGACAACATCTGGCTGGCTTGATTTAAAACAAGAACCTTGCAAAAGGTCCTTAAAAATGAACTTGATGGCTATATGATATCATGCTGAAAGGCTGACGAAAGGCTGTGGCTCCATCCTCTAAGCAAAATGTCAGCATGGAAATCAAAGAGCATCTTATTTTTGCATTGCAGGATACAGTTAACCC
>JAOXYL010000039.1:16320135-16334367 GCA_028564955.1 Terapon puta
ACTGTACTTTGAATACTTTTGTTTGATGTAATAATTTTGCACTTTGTAGTTCAGTAATGTTTACTTGTTACAGTATTTTACATAGTAATATTGGTACCTTCATTCGACTAAAATTCATTATGTAACTATAATAATGTAGATTTTTTACCATCAGAGATTGTTAGATAAGGTGCCCATCAATCAGTGAGATGTGAATTTACATGACAAACAGTCTGACCTAGGATGTAAGTAATCTTTGGTTGCTAATATTTTAAAAACTTGCTTTTGATGTTTCAGATTAACAGTAAACTCCCTCGTTAAAGTTTTTCGAAAATGAGATCAGAGTGAGAGCTCTTTCTTTTTACTCACCTCTGGGTGTAGTATGAGGGGGGGTACTGGGTGTCAACACATGGAGGGCAGAAAAACTACACCAGGGTGGTGATTTAGCGACATCTAATGTTTAAAAGCTGCAGCTGCTTAGGTCTGTTTTTTTCCCCCATGATGTTAGATTGACTTTTTTTTTCTTGCGTAACATTTATCTGGCAATCCACTTCTCTGTTCAGCACTAATTATGAGTGAACGGAAGCTATAGATTTTATTTTAATGTAGCTGTTTTTCATGTGTATTTTCCTCATGCATTGTGTGTTTGTTTCATATCCACAACTGGGGTTCCTTCAAGAAACATTAGGCCATAATCCCTCAGCATCCAAATATTCTACAACATGCTGTGTTTGCTGAGGAAGTCTCCACTTCCTCAAGATAATGCAATGATAGGAATTAACACATCAGAGCCACAGGATGTATTGGAGATATATTAAAGATATTCTCTTTTCATGCAAGCAAAAGAAAAATTGCAGCAAAGGGCAATTTGATCTAGATTTGTACATTCAGTGTCGGCTAATCTATGCATACAAAAGAATACTGTAGGCTGAGTGTATATGTGTTTTTATGCAAATATAATGTGCATTAAGTGACATTTAGCCTGCAGTCAGACTTAGAAACCCAACATTATATTAACCTTACACCTAAAAACATGAACTCCTGCATTATTTGACTCCCTCATTCAAATGTGCAAACCTTTGAACAGGTTTAGCAGTCAGTCAGTCAGATAATGGGCACGCAGCTACCATTACCTGTCACAAGTCTTCACTCAGGCAGATCACATTTCAAAACAGCCATTGTAAATGCAACCTGTATTTCAGAGGCGATGGGCGGTAACAAACACAGGAACACACACATATACCGTCTGCCAGCTGCAGTAGAGAGGTTTGAGTGAGCAGAAGGAGGAGGAGTGCTGCTGCTGCTGATGTGGTTCCTGTGAGGTCTCTTGTCACAGAGGAGGCGACCATGGAAGAGGAGGGGGACACCCACCATGAGATGAGGCATTTCCCTCCGCTGTGGCCTCTCTCCAGGACCCGCTCTAAGAGTGACACCTCCGGATTCCGCTCCAGGGTGCTGTTCAGGCTCCGAGGAGCCCGCTCAGGTAGGGTAAACCACGCGGCTTTACCAAGCAACTGTGCGACAAAGACAACCTGTAATACTGGTTGAGGCTGAGTGAAACAAACTCTAAACTTCACCATGTGATGCCGTTTTACTACTTGAAATAAAATTCCTACATAAGTTTCTCAAGTGTTTTGTGATTCGGCCGAGAGTTGAATACCTCCATCTTTTACTGCCAATATATAGACAGGCTCTCCTTTAATTCGTCATTTCAAGTTATACTGGTTGCTCCTGGCTAGACAGCATCTCTATATGACTAATAGAGCAACAGTAGCTTCTTGCTCTCCTACATAGAGAAACTTTCCCCTTCTCCTCCTCTCACTTTTTGCTCTAGATGGCTAAAAAAGAAAAATCGAACCCAAAAACTTTCTCTTTGTCTTTGTCTTTCTTTATCTTTGAGCTTCTCATGTTCATGCTGAAGTTCATCATTTAAAAAAAGCAATCGTTACATGCATACATATTTAGCCCTTTATTATAAAGCATTACATTGTCACATAACAGGATGAAGTGAGATCACTTGTGCGTAGTTATGGTGTGATTAGAGGTTAATACACGAATGAATGACAAGACCAGACAAAGAAAAACGCTGCACCTATTAATACTCACTCAAACCAGAAAATAGTTTATAAAGTGTTATGCCTTATGTTTGTACTCACTTTGCATTAATGCATGAGGGTTACTTTATATTTTGACATTTAGGAACTTTTAAAATATTACAAAGTTGTAAAATGGCGAAAGATAAGGGCCGAGGGAGGTGACTGCGAGGAAACCTTTTCGCAGGCACTGTAAGACCTAGGCCACGGTGTTAACCGACTACGTGTCCTCAGCGCCTCGCTTAAATGTCAGTGTCACAGTTTTGGTGCCTGAAGCCTTTGGCTGTTGAGCCCCGGCAGTTTTGTGTATTGTCTCAGCGGTTAGAACCACTTCCTATCAGCCGCGTTCAGCGTTTGAGCCTGCAGTGGTGCTGCTCTCGCCCGATTCACACACCCACACCTAGTCTGACATACACTGCAGGCATGAAGTTTATTAATAAACTGCCTCTGCATGAGCTCTGTCTCCTTTTGCAAAACGGCTTTTAATACATTACAGTAACGCTCGTATTAGAGGCTGCAGTTATGTGGCTGGTCACAGGAAGTGCTCTGTGTTTATGGTTCAGTTGTAATTACAGGAAATGATCGCGGAGTGGAGCAGTTGGGAAATTAGATGTCCGAAGTTGTTTATGTCGCCTGCAAATTTAGATTCTCAGCTTCATGGTTTGAACCATCTTTAAGGAACTTGGCTCAAAAGTCAAACGCTGACTTCATATTAATGTTCATACATAGACCTACCAATGTCTATTTCATTACATTTTTGTTTTTTAAAAAGCTCATGTAGCATGGATAATTTTGGAAAGACTTTTAAACTAAATTCTGGAGGAAAAAAAAGAACACTCCACATATTATATGATGAGGTTCAGTTACATGGACTGTTGCACAACAGGGGGCGCTAATCCACCTTTTTATAAAGATCCTGAGACACCATGCGCAGTTCGATGGCATCCCACACATCGACCCCACAGAGTGAAAAGCAGCAAAATGTGGACCGGGCTCATTTCACTGACCATCTGACATGAAGACCTGAACCACAGATGACACAAACAGTATTTCTCTCTGACAAAAATACTCTGTAAATGACTGCACTCCGATGAGAAGCGCCTCTGGCCCCGACGAGGAAAAAAAGGTCCTGTGGGGAAAATTTGCAGAATTAATGACAGAAGGGAGGGATGTCTTTTTCATGTCTGTGTATTTCTTCTTCTTTTTTTAAACAAACTCCAAGAGAACATGAGACTGAGACGAAAATGCCGCCCACAGACACCCGCAGGAGGCATAAACCAGTATGAAGTGGGGTATTTTAGGTCAAAGTGAACTGAACTCGATACTCAATACGCTGACAAAACTTTGATCCTTTGAGAAGCTGATGAATTCACTGAAGCTAATAAGATTTAGATTCTTTTTAGATTCTAGTATTCAGCCATGTGTTAAGTTTATAAAGATGGTTATGACATATAAAATCCTTCTTCCGTGTGTCTCATGATTGTATGCATATGAACTTAAAAATCAGTAATGGGATAGTGTGTAGGCTGAGATGAGGCCTACGCTGTCTGTTGTAAATAGCACGCTGTCCTCTGTTTGGGCGCTGCATCGCTCTTTAATTACACAGGTGAAGAAAAGAAGAAAGGAGGCAAAATGGCAGAAGGGGGGGCGAAGAAAAAAAAAGAGGTGGGCATGGAAAGGAGGGGGCGAGAGGAGATATATTAAGACGAAGGAGAACAATGAGGGACGACGGGAGGCGAGGGGAGAGAGTCGAGGAGCGGAAAGCGAAGGGGACGGGGGCAAATGATGAAATTTGGCGAAGAGAGGAGAGGAGGCAGAGAGGGGAGTGCAGGGACGGGATGATTAAGGAGGAGGAGAGGACAGATGGAGAGGCTGAAGAAAAGAAGAGGACAACAGAGGAGTGTCAGCTCCCTGGCAGTCTCTGCTCCTCGTGGGTACTCGCCTCGCAAATAACACTGATTACAGACCCTTTTGGTTGGCGATAACTACTTGTTAAGATGTACTGTAATGCACAGAGCAGCCCTGCCCCCCCCCTTCTCTCCTTCGCTGCCCACACACAGTCTATCCTCAGCCGCCGTTGTAGCCGCTGTAACAGCCTCTGACATCCCCCACCCCCAAAAAGTTGTGGTTCTGCGGTAATTAAAGGCCCTATCTATAACCGTGTTGTACTTTGAGCTGTCCGCCTTCAGCTGTTGCTTTCTCAAGTGAAATCTGAAATTGAAGGTTTAATTACTGAAGCGTGCGTTTTTACATGGGTTTGTGGATGGCCGAGATAAACAGGCCTACACGGGGGTGGGAGCGGTGGGGTGGTGGTTTCTACACAGCTTACTTTGGTTTGTCCTCTGGAATCTTCAGGAGCATTATCCGAATTCACATTTAGCAAAAAACAAAAGATAAAGTCAAAGCTTCTGCTGTGTGTCCAGGTCTGTGGCGTCCGTGCTTCGACTTCCAGATAAATGCTAACGTCAGCGTGCTCCGAGGGACAAACATGTGCCGAGGTTCAGCAGGTTCACTGTTTTCCGACTGGATGACCCCAGTTTTCCACGTTCACTCTCTTAGTTCATCACACAGGCATTTGCTAATCAGCACCGATGGAAATGTCGTTAGTCCGTATTAGATGGGATCACCAAAGGTGTTACAAATGTTTCTGAGGGGGCCGTGATGCCGGTTGCAAATTAATCTATTTGGTGGTTGTGTGAGCATTTCACCGGAGCCGTGATCAAACGTGATCGTCGCGGCGGTACTGCAGGAGAAGTCAGGAGATCACCAAAGTGAGAAGGCTTCATCCTCTGGAGACCATCTGTACGAGACGCCGTGCCAATCCATCTGGTCGCTTTTGAGATATTTCAGTCCGAACCAAAGCGCTGCTGAGTTGCCGTCACACTTGGCGTCGCTTTTAACAATCTTATTTAAAGGTGTACAATCACATCTCCTATAACTGTTGTCTCCATTAACCCTCAGATTCAAGGAAGACCCTGCTGGGAGACCATCCAAGACAAAAAAAAAAAAATAGCATCAGTCATTGAAGCAGATCACAAATGATATGTGTTCAAGCGTTTAAGTGGCCGTAGCCATTAAGACTGTTGAACCGGAAGACTTGCACTTAACGTTGGTTTCTTTTAACTGTGACCGCCATCGCCTCCCGACCTTATCCGCGTGGTTGCTGTCGTAACCATGACGACGACTGTCCCCTCACCTCGGCGTTGGTAGCTGATGCAGTATATCACACTGTTATCTCATTTTAAATGGGCTTCACCACACAATTACACCGGTGGGCAAACAACAGGTGATTGTGATCCAGTAATTAGAAATGATTGCACGAAGACACAGCTGTGTTGTCGCACAGACTCCCTCCAGCCTGCTTGCATATATCATTTCTTTTGAAAGCTGACTTTCATCAGCTTTTCTCTCATCATCTTACTCTCTGAGCCGGTTGTGATTCTCGGGCCTGCTTCTGGGCGGACTGCATGTGTTGTTCTCACATTTAATGGCAAGAAAAGAGGGTTCAGACTTTGTCGCTTTTTAAATACCAGCTGACCTCGCGAGGTGTTTTTTTGTGTGCGTGCGTACGTGTGGGTGGGTGTTGTTGGAGTCGGCGAGCCAGTTGTTTTTCTTCTCTCGCTTGTTTGTGCGCCGTCTCATTGGACTGCATGAAAAGTCAAAGTCTCACTTTCGCCGCCTCTCTCCCCTTCCATCTGTCTATCAGTAACTCTGGGTGGTTACTTGCTAAGCCTTTAACTCTATTAATATCTGCTAAAAGCGCCTCAGCAGCAAATGAACAGGATGTTAACATTTTATTGTACAACCACCAATAATGCGGTGTACATACAGTGAGCGTACGTGTGAGCGTAATGGAAATTGAATAAACACTTTTGGGTTAATTTAAAAAAAAGCCAGTGGAACAGAGAAGCATCAGAGACAAAACAATCAACTTCATATTGTCAGTTTCTTTTTTTTTCTCAAACTTGACAGTTAGGGGGAGGATAAAGGAAGACAAAAGGGGGAAATTAAAAGGAATAAAACAGGAAGACTGGAAAGTATACAGTACAGTAATAAAATAGACTGACCGGAGAGGAGAGGAGCACTATCTCACATGGCATTATGGCAGTCAATATGTAGTCAGTAGCATAATGGATGTGTGTCTTACACACACACACACACGCGTGCACACACAGATATATGTCTCTCACTTTCAGTCCATCAGTGTATTTCATAATGTCCCGCTCTGCCTCTTCTTTTCACAGGTGGAACATTAGTATCAAGTGAGACACGTATTATAAAGAACGGGAAATGAAAAATCAACACGCACACACACACACACAAAGGGGAACACATAGTACCTCTTCTGATTTGTTTGCTGTTGTTCAGCGAGCTGCAACACCCAGGATCAACCCATCACTGGCATACAGATGACATGTTCACCGCGCTGAGTGGCTCTTCACGAATACTTGACTGAACTCAAGAAAATGGCCATCTGTCCATCGGCCTCTCAGTCCTTTCTCGCACTCTCTGTTTGTATCTTTGATTCCAATGTTAGAGGTTATGCGTATCGATTTACTTAAATATAACATCAGTATGATTATTGCTGATGTTATATTTATGATCCGTGGGTTTGATATCTGCATTGTGTTTGGCATTGTACAGTCACGGTGGCGCCGTCTTCAGGTGTGTTTTCCATTAAGCCGTGTGTATTCCCTGTTCCCTGAAATCTGAATTATTCAGACACATTATTAGATACTGCTCCACTGAAACAATAAAAAAACTGGTATTATTTGTTGAGACTTTAACACTTAGTGTGTTTTGTGAAGACTGTGTGGGTGTGGTTTTATCAGATCTGACAGACAGTGACTAAACAGCCCACCAACTGTCATCAGATCTAGAGCCCGCCCCACTTTGAGCCAGAAAGAGGATCCACGAGTAAATATCCAAAGTGAAACAACCAAAATGATTCCAACTCTGAACAAAAATGTGACTTTGTAAGATCACGTCATCTGTATTAAGAAGCTGATTGCAAAATTATAGTGTCTGAATTGTTTTTGATGACACTATAATGAAAGAAAACATTTAATGATTGACAGTTATTTGTAAAACTTCCCATATTTCTATTCTAGTATGCCAAAATACTTACTAAAAGACATTACACCTGAATGAATTAACCAGACAGTTGATTGGCAACCACCTCTTAAAAGCCAAATCACCAGACATTTTCTTTTTTGCTGTTTTATATAATTGACGAAACATGCTATTTGGAGAATTATCTGAAGACTCTGGAAGATTATGATGGGTATTTTGTGTGATATTTTTATAGCAAATTTATATAACAAATTACTAAATGTATATTGGATGAACAGATTGATAGAAGATTCCACTGTTGATGAGATGAAATGAGGTTGAAACAACCTTAAAAACTGTTTTGATGTCGTTGAGTAGTTTGCAGGAACAGCTCAGATGGAAAGGGTGGACACAACCTGCACTTTAGACTCACCTAGAACCAGCACGTCTTCGGTCTGCCTCTTTACTATCTGGTGATAAGGCCGCAGTGAGGTCGGTTTGGGAAGGAAAATGCAAACATGGTGAACATACAGTGCACCTCCTGCTCATTTGATGCATCTCCCCCTCTCTTTCTCTGCCGTCATCCTTCACAGTCACCCTTAGCATCCCCTTGTCCTTTTCCCTTCCTCGCTTTATTTCCTACGTCACTGTGGGACCTCCGCACAGGAGGGGGAGACTGGAGCCCGACTCGGTAGCCAGAGGAAGGAGGCAAATCTTGACAGGCAGGAGGATGGAGATAAACGCAGGAGGAGACACGGATTGGGAGGGAGAGCGAGGGAACTGAGATGGAAACAAACATTAACTTTTAATGCTCTTTATTGGAGGGAGGGAGGGAGGGGTGAGTGAGCTGCAGACAGTGGAGAGAGACAGAGAAGGAGGGAGGGAGGGAGGGAGGGAAGAGCGATGAAGGAGGGAAGTAGACGGCGAGAGAGAGAGAGGCAGAGAGGGAGGGGAGAGAGAGAGAGAGAGAGAGAGAGAGGATAGGACAAGAGGAGAGTCAGTGAGGAAAGGAGGAGGGGGGTAGTCAGCTGGGGGGAGGGAGGGAGGGAGGGAGGCAGAGAGGTGGTGTGTCGGGAAGAGGCAAGGACCAAGTCACACTGCTGATAATATTCCCCGGGTCAAGTCATGGAACATGACGGTGAGTTTCCTTCTTATATAATAAGCTTCCTCCTGCATCTTCCCCCCGTGTGTGTCGTCTCGTTGACCTTCTGCGCCTGTGCTGATGTGACAGAAATCACGTTACAGACACACAGGGAGAGAGAGATCCTCCACTCTTTTGCTTTTTTTTCCCTTCTCTTCACACGCTGTCCCCACCTGGAGCTCTGTCTGTCTGTCACCTGTCAGCCTCACATGTGAAGTGTGCACACAAGGCCGTAAAAACCCTCAGCCGGTGTCGTGCGAGTCTTAAACCGTCCTGCCTACACTGTCTGTGTTTAGTTCGAAGTAAGCTTTGGAAGACCGCTCAGTTAAACAAAACTGGAAGAAGGGAGGTCACAGTGCGATCGGCGGCGGCTTTGGCTGCTTTGCCGCACGAGCTGACTTTGTGCGAACACCTGACCATTCTCGTCAGAGATCGTTTGGCTGGATTTCCGTCAGTCACTGAGTCTTTGCGGGGAAAGGCAGAGCCTTTCTCCGGTCAGTTTCTCTGGTTCGCAATCTAAAACAAACAGGCAGGGCAGTGACAACAACACACCGTCATGCATTATGTACGGGAAACTCTGCTTTAAAAACACAAGCAATCACACTGTGTGCAATATTAATAAGATGCTAATGTACGTAGAACACTTAATAACATTAAGGTTGGCAATATCTTCACTTAACCAGGCTTCTTCGGGCACTGGGAGGGTCGGTGTTGACTTATGAAGCAATGATGATGCGCTTGACTTAGAAAGGAATTATTAGTTTTCAAGTCTTCCCACAGTCACGTTTTTTGGCATTATAGCATCATCAGACGAAGCCACAACTAATGGCAGTAACTTTATCTTCGGTATTTCTGTAGAGGAAAGGGAACAGTTCCAATAAATCCAGGTGGGCTTGGCTGGTTGCCATCTCGGGTGTAGTAGACCAAATGACAATGATACGCTGGTGCATTGGTTGGTGTCACACTCAGCTGGAGGAGACAGGCAGGCTATATCGGGCTCATGTTATCTAATATAGTTTAATTACTGTTTGCAGAGTCATAACATGCACGGCGTTTAATAGGTAAAGAACCCCTGCTGCTGTGAAATTTAGGGCAGAGATGATGTTTAGACTAGATGTGTTTTTTTCTCTATTGTTGTCTCAGGTAATCCACTTTAATCCTCACTCCTTTGGGTGTGTGTGTGTGTGTGTCTGTGTGTTTGTCAGCATTTTGCAAGGCAAAGCAGCATCTGCGAGTGTGCACACTTGCATATGCGATGTGTGTGTCTGCAGCGAGCACGGACGGTTGGTCTTGATGCTCTTTTCTGGATTCTCTCTGCCCACCGCCGATGCCACATGTGTCACATTTTACGCAAAAGTGTTCTTGGGAGACAATTTAAAGTGAGATCAGATGCGCCTCTTTGCAATTTGGCCATTTTGACTGAAGTAATTTACCAAGTGGAGACAGTGGCCGATGAGACCATGAGTGATGAGTGCAGTTTAATGCATAGAATCTCTGCCACTTACTTTACATGGCGGGTGGCCTGAGCTCATCCAACTCTGCACTCAGCCGAATAAATTTAACTTCCTAGAGGAAAAAAATGGTTCCTCCTGACTTGAGTTCATGCCAAAGTGACTAATGCTGTGTCAGTTTTAAAGTTTGCAACAGTGTGTTTATCTCTCTCTCACACACATACACACTCATTTCATTGGATGAGACCCTGTTACAATAACATACTTCCAGCAGATGGATTTACTTGTTTGACAGGTTGATCTGTCCAACCCACTTACCTTCAAGCTAATGTGACGATTCACTGAATGTCTGAATGGCTGGTGATGATCAACTAAGTCAAGAAAATGTTGCTCCTTTTTACTTCTGTGGAACTGACACTGCTAGTAATCGTGTGTGTGGAGCCTTCACTTGCTTCCAGTCTCTGTAAGCACGAGACAAATGTGTCCAAACTGAGGAAGGTGTGCAAGCGCAGCCGCCTCAGTCCTCTTGAGCCAAACTCTGGTAACAAACCTCAGTGTGTCAGTGAAAGCCAGCTGGACGATGGCCAAAGCAACCATCGTCAGCCAGTGGCAGTGCAACAAACCGCAGCGAGTCTCCTTTAGGGTAATAATGTCTTGACTAACAGTCACACAACTGAGCAAGCATCACTGGCGATCTTAGGAAAGCTGCTTTTGCGAATGACGATGACTCTCCAGCAAATCTGTACCGATATGGCCTTATATAGTTTAAATGGAAAAATAAATGCTGGTTGCTGTTTGTTTACCCCCCTAATTTGCCGTCTCCTGATGGCCTCATATTGCACACTTGTAAAACACAGTCGTGGCCGTTACATTTTCCAGATACGGCTGCTTTCATCCTGTTCTTATTATGAAGGACCCCACACGACAATATCAATCTTCCCCCTGCCTCCCTCCCCCCTCCACCCTCCTCTCTCAAGCTCTCTGGCTGCCCGTCTGGCAGGATGTCAAATATTGATTTATACAGGCAACATTTTAGCAGTGATGGCGGCTTATGGGTTGTGCCAAACAGAATACAACAAACAGGAGATCAGGTTTCAGACGAGCCGGCTGCCGTATGTGAAGAGGAGGAGAAATGACAGTAACCACTACTGTGTCCTTGCAAGACTGTGCAGTTAATATTATGAGGTGGACACTCCTTTTAATCGGGACATATGGGATTATGAAGGTGGAGAGAGAGGACAAACCTATGTTTGTAAGAAAAAAATAAATGAATTGAACATTGGCTAGTTTTGGATACTGCGTATTCCTTTCACTGCATGGAGTTGGATCGTGCAGGAACTAAATCGTCTAATATTAAGTTACCATTTCAGATTGTTATCGGAGCCAAAAGCATTTCAATTTATTCTCGAAGCAATTTTCAATAAATGTCACTCAGTGATTTATAGTTGATGCCTACACTGCAAAAACACCAAGACGGCCCCACTTCTTGTGAGCAGAGGCAGTTGAAATTTCACTTTAATGCCCCTGAAAACATTTACTACAAATGTATCCACAATAATAAATATTCACGAATAAATAAAATAACTCATTAGCTCTCATTTGTAAGGATTCACTTCATTCTCATTTCTCATTGACCAATCAATACACCAGCTGCTCTAAGATTTCGATTCAGATGTTGCTCATTTCTGATTGGCTCACAGCAGCATGTGACATCAGGTTTTTCCCACTGAGTCCCGCCATCTTCAAACCAATGAGAAAGAAGAACACAGAAAAACTCTTCTTCTTTAATTATCTTATCTTGTTGCACCATCCTCTTCTGACTGAAGAATAAGCATTGCACTTTTATCTCTTAAATGCTGAAATTAGCACAACAGTTGTGAATGAAAATGTGATTTAATCACTATTTTATTTAGCAGGTTTTCTTGATATCCAGTTAAAAGTTGGACTAACCAAGGAAATCCTAACAAGCAAATTCAATAGACTATTTTGGCCAAACTGAGCTTCCCAGTGCTACATTGTGATGAGATTTCACTGGGTGTGCGCCGGGTCCATTTAGGAGCAGTTCCCCTCGGCTCAGCTCGGTTTGCTTGTATAACAGAGCCTGTTCCTTGCTGAGTCACACTTGACTGTTATGACAGGCTGGTGCTGGTTACCGTGCAGAGAAGTCCAGTCCCTGACTTTTATAGAGGTTAGCTGCTCCATAAGATAGGAAAAAAAGTGTATGACTTCATGCGTGTAAAGGAAGTGTGCAACCAAATATAACTGAAAGACAAGTCGTAACTGTTACGATAACTTTTTTAAGCAATTGCTGAACATCGATGAATGGAAAAAAATAATAATTTAAGCCACACACATGGATTCCCTGTCCTTGTGGCAATGACAATATGATGAGACTGTGCCCTGGGAGAACCTGAGTTTAATAAATAAATCAAGGGGAGGGGAGAAAGGCTCTGAAAAGTAGCACTTAAACAATTATTACCCCCTTGTTCCGCTGAGGCTACTACTTAATATTTGATGACTCCTTTCCTTTCTTCTGGCCCTTCTCCTCCTCCTCCACCTCTCCTGTCTCTGCCTTTGCTGTTCCGGTCAGTGAAAAGGTCAGGCTCCCTCAGTTGATCTCTGTTATTTAGTGTCAGGACAAACAAAAGGCCGGGTTCCTGAAAAGAGCCACCTTGACACACAAACTCCCCCACTTGACTTTGAATATGTCAACAGAGTTCTCCATTTCCAATACTGTGTTCTTGCGCAGATTTACAGTAAAAGCATCAGTTCGATCTGAGCTAAAAATCCAGGGGGAGCTTTTCCCTGCGTTTGTTTGATCAGTAATTGACACAGAGGAGCACAGAGTTTGATGCAGTAGTAGCCTAAAAGGTTTGTGACCAGAAGTTCCTAAAGAAAAGACATGTTCACAATCAAACATATAGAGATTGAGAACATTTTGAGATCCTATTAGATAGCTGAATCTTGTTAAAAGTCATGCACATTAATTAAAGAAGGAAACAATTTGGACACAAATTTGGGTATTGTTACCTTTGAGCCAGTTTAGAGTCAATATGGGTCCCTTTTAAATTGAGTCTCTTGCTTTTTGAAAATTAATTTATGCATGTCTGGTGCAGGTAGGCAGGATTTCAACTGGTCCATTTTGGATTGAGTCCAAATTTTTGGGTCTACTCAATCTGTACAGACCTTTCCAATGGTCTTCTCCAAGACCTCTTGTCTTGAACTGCCTTATATATAAAAAGCCTCAGCATTTACGCCTGATGAGCCGTTTAGTTCCTTCCTGTCTGTGTCATCACAAAGGATTTTCCACTGTCCCCCGACACACACGTAGCCTCAAACAAATTCAGTATGCGTCGCAGACACATCAAGTTAATGACATTACCTCCCTGTCAATGCTAACACGGTCAGTTTCCTCTGCTAACTTCGCTAAGTACTCCCCTCCTCCTGTGCTCTCTTCACCCTCCCGCCTCTTCACTCACTTCCTTCCTGTCTCAATTATCCACGTCCATCTTATTCACTAACGGCTGTCCCGTAAGACTGCGGTCGTCGCCCCCAGGTGTTGATGTGTTTAAGTCTTGCATTATTGTATACGACAAACAAAACTGGATTTGGAGTGACTGCAAAGGCTCTAGAACTGCTGTTATGTAAGCAGAAAGTGCACTCTAGATATTAAAGTTTAATTGAGTGACTTTGGGATGAGATCCGCAAATGTTAAAAAATGCAGCCAATCATATGATTTTGTGGGGTGATTGCAGACTAAATTAAGAAGTAAATGAAGCTGTGCAAACATTTTAACAACTTTGGTCTCCATATGCTGCTGCAGGAGACAAATGCACTCTTTTGAATCGAGTCAACTGGACTTGGTTTTCTAGTCAGACTAGCCTTCTCGTCTCCATGAACTGAGGAAGTCACTTGGATAAGGGGCAAAAAGTCTTCAAAGACAAAAACCAAAAAGTCCAGTTGACCTCATTCTGTTGCCTAAAGATGCCTTTGAAATGAGAATTTATACAGACAACGGCAAGTGTGTTTATTTTTCCTGTTGCAGCAAATCCGTAGCAAAGACGTGTCCTTTTATGTGATTGTATACACACTAAAAGTGTTTGTGAGTTCTTACCCAACAATGTTGAACAGGAGTAGCAGAAACAGACGTTTTACAACAAAAAGGAAGAAAAATTACTTAATGACAAATTATCTACCGTCTACTAGTTAACCTATAGAGTTTTGGCCGTATACCTAACACTAGATGGCAGTCTTGGCCTATATGAAGCAAATTTTCACTTCCAGATCAGGCAAGTTGGACTTGGCACGTCATGATGTGTGAGTATCTGTTTGTATGTGTGTGTGTGTGTTTTGTGTGTGGGTGTGAGTGTGTGTGTGTGCGTGTGTGTGTGTATGTGTGCACTGACTGCTGTCTAACGTCTCAGCTGACACTTTGTTGACAGTGATGACAGATAAAGCTCTCTGTCTGTCTCTCAATCTCACTTACGCACACACACACACACACACACACACACAC
>JAOXYL010000039.1:16391544-16403343 GCA_028564955.1 Terapon puta
ATGTGCACATATACCTCAACAGCTAATCATAATTTCAAGCTGTGACACATCCACATCCACATGCCATCATAACAACTAAAATGAAAACTTTAAATAATTAAATGTTTAATCCATGAGCGGTGGCACTAAAGAAAATGTGGCCACAGTCATGAGGATTTATTGTCTGGGATCCATGAAAGTCTGTAGAAAATGTCATGACGATCCATCCAGTCGTTGGGGCAGTGTATCAATCTGGGCTTGGTGCCTTTTGTGCGGCTAAATGATTAAGAATGACAAATAAAGATGTGGACATCATGGAGGTGTCCTAATTTTACACGCCTGACTGTTCATTGGGCCTTTGTGCTACGATTCAAATGGTGATGCATGTGGACCTCTCAAACACAATACAAATTTGCTGTCTGTGAAATAGGGACAATTCAGGCTAACCCCAGCTGTTCAGTAACAAAGGATAAAAGAAAACTGGCCCAGTTACTTTCTGATCGCCAATAATGTCCGAGCAGTGTTTCCTTATTGCTGGGTGAAAGGCACACTGAGACAAAGATTGGCGAGAAACACATGTGGGACAATGAGGCAGGAAGAAAGTGCATTCTGCCCACACAGCAAGTCCAGCGTTCATGAATATACCACGCAGCATGGAGCCGCTCAGATGTGGCAGGGTGTTAATTTGTTGATAACCGTCTGTTTTTACATGTGAGGGCTGTGCTTCACCATGGCAACAACCCATGACCAAGCAGAGAAGAGTGTTATTGCAAGTGTGACTATAGCAGCATAGCATAATAAGAGCATAATGTCACTAAAACAGCACTGACAGTGAACGTTTGTTTCAACATACCTTGAGTTTAGTCTTTCTCTCGAGGCATAAAGCTCAGATTTAATAAGTTGGCAACAGAAAAAAAAAACTTTTATTCATTTCTTTTTAATATTACAATGTTCTCTTTTTTTCAGTGTTTATATGCTCCTTCATTCCCACCAGCTCTTGCTGCCTGATGGGTTAAACATCAGCCAGTGAATATTATTTCCACTCTTGCATAATTAAGGAGCCACAGGCCCTGAAGGAGAATGTCACATTTTGATAGATAAACACAAAGCTAATTCAGTTTTAGAAAAAAAAAAAGGATTAGGCTTTATTATAGTTTACAGTCAATGCCCTCCTCATTGTAAGTTAATCTCAAGTGAACATTTCCTCTGTGGTTCTGTAGCCTGGCGTCACGTTTAATGTGACAAATGAATCCTTTCGGAATGCAAACAGATATTAAGAGACAGATAACTTGGCCGGACGTTTAAAGCTACCCTGTGAGCGCCCGTATGAGCTTTGTGTGTCTATATTTGGAACAATCCTGCAGTGAATCAACAGTCTCGTTGCCATACTTCAACAAACGTCAAGAGGAAACCTGCACACTTGTGGTCCAACGGTTTGGAACAGAGGCTGATAAATTTTCATGGCTTTTGTTACGCAGCAAACTAAACATAGTTCATCATTACCCGGCAAAGCGGGCCGGCGTACGTGTAACCCTGCGTGATTCATGGGCTGCTGCTGGGTGCAGATAAACCATTAAGTCCTGGTCGCAGAAACAGAGGCTGCTCATGTGAACAGACATCTGTACGCCTCTGGCTCCGACCAATAACACTGTCCATGCACGCTGCGAGGAGCATGATGGATGAGGGTGCACAGGGTGTGACTGTGCATGTCTGGCTGCTGGGCACGTGTTTCTGTGACGAGCAGTGAGTGAAAGGATGTTGACACTTGTCCTTTTACTGCGTGCATTTCATATTTATATTAGGGCTGTGTGATAAGGCTACAGCTCGCTATCTATATAGTCAGAAGTCATATCGACGGGTAACAGACCAGACTGGAATATTTGCTTTTGACTGATTCATCTAATTAAATATCTCACAAATCAAAGACCTCCATCATGTTGATGATCCTATAAAATCCATAACTGCTATAAATGACTCCCATTGATTTGCAACATTACCCACAATGACCTCGTTCACCCAGAGATATTAAAGGGATGGTCATCAAAGATGTGGCAACATTTCATGACAACTGGCAAGTTTTTATCATCTTACAGTATTTATTGTTATATTTCCCAACCCTAATGTATGTTTCATACACTGAGGCTGCAGTGGACATTGTCAAGAAAACTAAAATGTCAGGCGGATCAACCAAAGTAGCAGAGAAACTGAAATGTTGCCCTCTTTGTGTTGTCAGAAGAACATTAAGATTCATCGCCAAGCCATCCAGTAGATGTCGAAATATTTCACTGGAAACTTGGTCTTCCTGGTGGTGCTAGATGAAAAATCAATGGGATCATTAGGGGTCATTAGAAATCATGTTCTCCTGGGGAACATGAAACATGCATGACAAAATCATTTATGATTTGCAACCAAGCGTCGCAAGACACATTGACGATGGATTTTAATATTACGTCTTCGCTGGTAATACATCAGGACAAATTAGCACTTACACTACACAGCCCATGTGGTCAAATTGAGTGAATATCAGATCATAATGTATCTTTACACTTAATTCAGCACAGTCCACGTGTGATCTGATCACCCAAGACGGATATAAACATCAGGTGTACACAGGATCTCTGACACTCAAACAAGAGGAGTGTTCCTTTAAATGAGGCTATGAACAGGATCATTTAGGTTCAATTTGATGTAAGAATTAAATGACGGTTGAAACTTTCTTACAAGGTACATAATTAGCTAGCAAGTCATTCATGCTTGATCTAGCACTTAAAATGCTTGATAAAATATGTGTTCTTGGCTGTAAAACATATACTTTTATGAGTTTTATGATTGTCTTCAGAGTCATTAAGAGTTTAAAGATGTTAAAAATCACCTCAGAGTGTCGAGGTCAGTCAGAGTTTGGGTTTTTTATGTATTGTGTGTACGACAAATGCTGATAGAGATGTCGCTGTGAAAAACCAATAACACATATTTTTCTAATGCCCAAGCCTGAAAACTGAAACAAATACCAGACGGCATTAACCATTAGAGACAATGAATAAATGACTCCTCTTTTCTGTCTACATGACAGTGGATACTTATTGCTTTATTAGTGCTAATATGTTTGCAAACCATATTTCCCTGGTGGTACAAGCTGGAATGGAGAAAGGTCCAATTATTGCTTCTTTTTTTTAACTCTCTAGGAAATCATTTCAGTAAATGGAAATCATTAGACAGACAACACTGAGGATAGATACGCAGCAGGGAGATCCCAATACAGCCTTAAATGTTGGTAAATGGACCACACACATTGTCAGTGGCCGTGACAACCCGATTGAGATGTAGCACTTATGTTGACACTGACATTATGCCTCTTAGAGATAGATGGCGATTAAAATGATTATTATACTGACTGACACCAGAAAGCTTGAAGCAATACAGGACTAATACTTGAACAGCAGTTAGATGAATAAAGAAAGAGCCTTTAATATTAAAAATGCATTAAAGCAGTATTTTAATCAACACTGAATCAAATTGTGTGTTGGACAGCTTGCTAGAATAAACAGTCCCTCTTTGCAGCTCTGGTTTATCAGGACTGACAAGTCAGAACATACCTGGTCAGAGAAGAGCAAGAAAGAGCCAAAGTAAACTAGTGAAGAAACAATCATTTGACCCCAAAAAAAGGAAATCAAACAAGGAACTAAACTTGGTTTATTCCATTTTGTGTTTCAACATGCAGAAGTGGAAGAGTGGAAATGTGATACTGTACAGTCTGCTGAGAGTTTCACGGTCACTTCTTCCAGCTTTAGAAAGTAAAAAAAAAAACAAAAAACAATCCAATCACCTTGACCTCTCTCTCTCATTCACGCATGTACTCCATCTCGTTGTCATTTAAACGATAACGTTTATTGATTATAGAAATTTCATGTGCTCTGACTGACAACCAGCCGCTGCGTTTGATCAATCACCAAGCTCCACTCTGTACCTGAACCACTGGAACCTACTTTTTATTTTTTTCACCCACGGGCATATCGACTTACTCTGATCGAGCACCACCAAAGAGTAGCTTAACACAAGGATGAAAAGCACTATTTTGCTGTCCTGTCCGGTCGAACAATACAACATTTCCTATTACATTCAACGGGTAAACAAGGAAGTGCACTCTAAAGGGATGTCAGCGCTCTGTTTCTGTGAGAAGACCACAGTAAATAAAGATTTGCTGGCGAACTGCTACTTCTGCCCTCTGAGGTCAAAGATAGCTGACTGCAGCCTTGTGTAGCGAGAGTGGTGGTGAAAATGAGAAAAAAAAATAGAAATATATATCAAAACATCCAAAGAAATGGCGTAATTCACTTGACTGCTCTTCACCTGTACACTCTACGACAATACTATACTTTTATGCGGGAAATATAATTATCAAACCATTGCTTACTCACAGACAAGTTGAAAAGAAGGCTTTGATTTTTTTTTATTGAGAGAGATGATAATAAGCTCTTGAATGACAAGAGAAATAAAGAAAGCAACAAATAAAAGCAGACAATGAAGCTGCGAGTGGGTTTTAAACGCAGTCTGATATCCACTTTTTCCATCATAAACACGCAGCGAGAGATTCAGCACTTCTGCGCCTGAGCTAGCCACTTCATTAAACACCGTCAACCCTCCATCATCACAAACGCCGCGTGTTGTCATAGAAATTCTCAGTGGGAGATCATAGCATTAATAGCCCGACCCCTTGGTTTTGAAGTGACTTTGATTAAGGTTTCGTGTATCAGAAAGAGATAAAAATGGCACTTTGATCGAGGACTTCCTCACGTCCGGTGCCCGTATAGCAGAGAAATCGCAAAGTCACATGTAGGAGTCTGGCTAAGCACACCTGTTATTCTCATTCACAAGTGCCAGCGATAGGTTGACTGAAGAGGTACATAAATTGGATGCTAATTAATTATTATCCTCTCATCCGAAAATACTGAAGTGACAGGCAAAGTGTATTCAGCAGGATCGAGAAAGTGGCAACATGCTGCACTTAGTGGATCAATCTTTGCATTAGTGAACTAAATGAATGATCCACGATAAAACTGATAAACCTAACTGATAAAAGAGGAGAGGACTGTGTGTGTTTGCATGGAACCATTATGCACTCAGATGTATAACAGTTGTGTGTGTGTGTATGGATCAGTATACCAGTATGTTTTTCACAATAAATCCTCTATGAAAGTCCCACCTGGATTCAGGACGTTTCCTGAGCTGTGAAGCTCAGAGAGAAGCAGATGTGTCAACACACACAAACAAGCCGGCAAATAAATATTAAAGTCAGTAACACCAAAAGCCATAGAGAAAAACGGCTCGGCTAAGTGTGCTCAGGGCTGTCAGACGGAGATGGACGAACACTTTAGTGACAGATGTGCTGCAGAACAAGCTGAGGGTGGACGCTCTGAGGCTCCAAGTGATGCGCTGTGGTGTGCACACATGCAAACAGTCACACACAAACAAGAACCCATTATCACGCATATTGTCCTCAACAAATAACAGGAGAAAAACATTTCTGTACCAAAGAGCTGTATCTGTTCAGCATCAATCGTGGTCGCATTCTATTACCAATCACCACTTTGATCTAAAAAGCTTGAGAAGGTTTTTCCAAATCAAAAGTCCTTTCATCTATCACCTGATAACCCTCAGACAGCTGTTTGTGCAGACTTCTTATTTAATATATAATCTGTGATTGATATGCATCCTCTCCCTAGTAAATAAACTCAGTTATGGTAGCACATCTCAGCCGCCAGCAGCTGTGTTGTTTCCAGCTTGGCTATGTCAAACTAGCACACATTTTCGTCATCCTTTGTCTCGTAGTTGCATAATGGTTTGTAAAAGCTTATTTCGTGCTGTATGTAATGACTCAACCCAAAAAAAAAATACACTGACTTGATATTTAACTTGAGGGCTTCTCTGACAATTCAAATCACTGACTTTTAAGGGGCAACCCTATGACAATGTGTCATCTCCTGGGTGCTGTTTCAGGCCATATTGTTGCATAAAACATCTCCTAGCAGGATTGGGTTAGGTCATTTTCTAATGTGTTTCATTTTTAAGGAGAAGAGTGCCGTACAGTGTGGTGCAAGTGGACACAAAAGACCCAGTGGGGTGAAAGAGACAATGAGGGTAGCCAATGCCTCGCATTATCGTGGTGAGTTCATGACTGAAATTAAGCATAAATACAGCCCGGGGTATGGAGTCAAGTTCAGCTGTCGTGTCAAAAGAACGTGCCAGACTGGATTTAGTTTTTAGATCCATGCTGAGTGTGATAGTCTTGCATGGCATACTGATTCTAGAAAGGTGCTGCAATAACCTGCTGTTGCAAATGGTACAAAAACACATTTAATTTATAGCAGTGCTTTAAGAATAACAGTGTTTAAATAAAAAATGAATTTTCTATGAGAGCGGAACAGTGTGTGTGTGTGTGTTTTTTTTTTTTTTTTTGCAGCGCTCTGCTTCCTGTCCCTGCAGGCGTAGTGTTCTGGAAGACCGTCCACAGCTTGTTGACAAAACAGATGCACAGACCGAAATATGGCATTAACACTGTTATGCTCACATAGCAGACAGTGTAACCGAGCCAACTTGGCAACCAAACTCTGACATGCTGACCTGTTCAAAAGCGTCGGGTTAGCAAATTTAGATAATGGTAGGGAGCATCATTACATGCCTTGATTACAAGTAAAATAATCGGGATTTATTTTGTTACAAGTGAACTTTTTTAGTGAGTTTGTGCCTTATTAGGCATGAACAGCTCACTCCCTGAGTTAAAGCTGCACCAAAAGGTCCAAATCTGCCCCTCGCTTTTTACACCCCAGAACATACACTGCTGCCTGATCATAGTGCTCCTGATTTGCCCGCCTGAAAGTGATGAGGAATATCCACGGACACACAAGCAAACTGCAGTGGGGCAGAAACTCAGAGACTGATCTGCAGTCTCGGTGCGTGCACAGGCTAATGAAAGAGGTTGTACAGTCTGCTTGGTAATTGACACCAATCATCCTCAGACACACACAAACATAATTCCCTCATTCTGTTTGTGTCGCCGTTTCATGGCCCTCTTTATGGTCCAGTTTCAGGAAAGATCCTCATGTGGAAATTTGTGTTGGGTAACATATCACCAATTCGCCACACTTTGTTTTAACAGGTGCCTTCTGGGGTGATGGGTGATGTTTTGTATCTTGATTATTTTGATGAATAATCTGTCAAGTTGAAAGATGAAAGCTGTGCAATTTGTATTTGCAAGGTTCAAAAATCTCTCTAAAAGTCTGTGCTGAAAATTACTTAATCTTGTGAGATATTTGGCTAATTACTTGTGTGAACAAAAACAATAATGATGCATAAATGAATGTTTCGGAACACAATCTCTTGATGAATGCCATGACAACCCAAACCTGGCCTAACTGAGAGATGCTCGCAAAAATCCTCACAATGGCATAAACCACACATATTCCTGCTCATGGGTTTAACAATTGCTGCCCACATCATTGTGATTCACTCGTAAAATGGTTTTCCTTCTTCGAAAACATGACAAAAAGAAATAGGGAACCGATTATGGCCGAACCCAGATGACACAGGTAATGAAAAATACGAACCTCAAGAAGAGTTTATCAGCTTGTTGCTTAGGAACACTACTGCTAATGTACCGTAGATCTTTTGCACACAGGGTCCCTCATGCCCTTGCTGTCCACATATAAGTGCAACTGTTGCTCACACCATCGAAACATTTCGGCAGCTCTCGAACTGCAATAAGGTTTTACTACAAATGGTGTCGTCAGCTGACCTCTTCGGTTTGCTCATCCTTGGTGCTTTGGAACAATGAGCCGTTCGTAGAAAGTCAAATTTGCTTTAAATGTAAAACCAACGCATGGGAGGCTTGACACAGTTGTAAGCACGGGGGTGTAACGGAATTGTCAAATTGATTTTGAGAACAAATCGGCGATACGCCGAAATGCCAGCTTTGATGAAGAAAGACGTGTTTAGCGTTACCTGTCATGGAGCATAAAGAGCAGAAATGGGGGGGTAAGTGAGTGAGTCACTTTAGAAGATGACAGATGGACAAAAGAGCCGAGAGCTCCCATCAATCATCAAGTGGAGCGAGAAAGACAAAATCTGTCGTTCATACCCTCCTCTTTAGTTAATCATCACCCTCGGTGCATAACAGCGACTTTTAACACAATCCTCAAAAAATACCTTTTTCTGTTGCCCCTGTGTGCTGCTCAGTCTCTCTCCAGGCTGTCAAACTCTGAAGGCTTTACAACCTCGTGGCACCGGTCAGTGGTTTTTCTTTGTTTTTCTGCTCGTTTTTTTTTTCTTTGTGTCCTTTTGATCAGTTCGACAGAACACCTCCTGCTGAATCCAGACTGACGGCGCTCTAATTCTCCACGAGTGTCCAGTGATGTTAAGAAGCTCATTACTCATACATACAGACAGACAGACACACGAACACACACGAAGGAGAGACAGCCTAATTACCTCTCGCCACTCTCCCCTCCTAATTGTCACCCTAACAAAAAATTGGACTCTATGCCACCTTGTTGTGTGCGGATACACAAATTTAGTGAGAGCAGCATGCGGAATTCCAATTTCTACGACTCTCCCGCTGAGCTGTTAAACTCTCTTCGTGCTGATAATAATAATGATCATTGAAAGTCAGGCAGCCGTTTGGGGAGCACAAGAGTCAAACAATTCATCTTCATTAGCGGCTGATGGTTTTATTGTTGCCGGGGACAGAGGTGAGGCCCTGAATACATTTGTCTTGACTCATTTTGTGCCAGGTGAGTTTGTCAGTACTCGAAAGCAAACAACGTAATTGCGGCATAAAATCCCCAGCGAGGGGAAATTATCGAGCTGTCCGCTTCTCATAGGTTAACAGTAATTAGGGCCAAAGCACATAGTGGCTGCGTTTCCAGCGCCGTACAGCAGCAACAAAAAGGTCAGAGCGCAGAGCTCAAATGCTAAAAGGCTGCGAGGAGGTAAGATGAGGGCTGTGCAGTATGAGGCGGACAAACACCAGCAGTGGAATGCAACCTCGAACGACAGACGTTCAGGCCAGCTGGAGGCACGAACGTCTGCTCTCGGTTTACCTTCGCAGCTCCTCCGTGTATATCTGGAAAAATCCATATGCCGGTCTTACCCTCTATGTGCGAACATCCGCATGAGCGTGAACACACATGAAAGGTACCTTTTATCACCTTTAAAGCAGCCATGGTCCGTGTCATCAAAGAGAGGATTTATAATGAAGTCAGAGGTTCCCAGAGCTGATTTCTATGCATTTTTTTTTGACAAAATACTTTGCATGCCCAGTGAATAATTTGTGTTAATGAAGGGGGGGCAGCCATTCTCTTTCATCTCACACGACTCACTCACCTCATAATGGTTTCTTTCATCATCCTCCAGGGAAATGTTTGCATCAAGGTCTATTGCACAATTTGAGATTTTTTTAACATTAAAATAGTGAATAACAAGTGCAGTACAGGGAGGTATTGGAGTACCATTTTATTGCAAACCACCGTACTGTTGTTGACAGACTTAAAGTAGGTGGATTTGGCGGTTTCCACTTCCTTGTGACCTGCTTCATGGCCGTCACACTCAATATATTACAGAGGTATGTGTCAGCTGATTTTATCGCTCCAAATATTTTCTAGTTTAGCATTAAGGTTGTACACGCGTGGCTTTTTTAAAGGTAGCCTCACATTTTTAATGTCCAGCCTAAAGTAATACTTAAATGCCATTTTATATATTGAAAGCTTTACATTTCTTTGCTTAAAAATCGGCCATCGTTCTGTGTAAACATACTTGAGCAACTGAGACAATATAAGGCTTCTGCATCACGACTTACACAAATTACATGGTTATCTTTGAGAGCAACAGTCTTTTTAGTATCTGTCTCCCTTTAAGTGCTTCTCTGGATACTTTTTCTTGCTGAAGGGGATTCAGTACTAAAAATAAAAGTATCCGCTTGAGTTGCTCAAACTCACACTGTTGACGCCTTCTAGCTGAACTTCAGATGGAGGATTGTGGATCGAAATTGCTTTAGGAAGTGGCCACTATGGACAGGAGAAACAATTACAGCTGTCCATTGCCTTTCAGTTCACTACTGTTTAAAGACAGAGTATTGCTTGCAGTCAATACGAGCCCTTATAAAGGGCTTTGTTGCGAAAACCGTAACCTTCAGAAGACTGCAGGTTAGTTGTTTGAAACTCAGCCTCAGCCTATTTGTCATGTCAGGCAACGGCAGCTACGGGAAACCCATTACGGAGAAACATTAGTGAGGATCTACGACATTAGTCTTCGGAGTCTCATCATAACATCATATTTCATGTGACCGCGGTTCAAAACCTCACATAAACAGCAGAGGCGCAGATGTTTAGAAGTTGCTTTGACATCAGAGAGCGAGGTCATGGAAAATGTGCCCGATGTGAGGAAGCGACGGAATTAGTCAAGGTCGCATCGGTTGTTGGCGCAGCTAAAAAAAAAACAAAACAACAGCAGTTTAGAGCATCCGCGGGCGGCGACGTTCGCGAGACTCTTTCAAAAACAAAAGCAGCCAAAGTTTTAGGAAACGCTTTGGCTGCTGAATGTGACCAACCAGGCGTAGCTGCTCATCTTGCTGGATGGGGGATGGAGGCAGGGGTTTGGGGAGGTGGAGGAGCCTCCCAGTGTTGCCATGGTAACAGGAAGCACTCTGCACTGGCGGCACAGTCCTCGTGGAACCCAGCGGTTTCTGCTCAACCGCGATTGATTTTTCCGATTGAGCGTGCAGGTCTCTGGTTGTGTTTGTTTGCTCACAAGAAGTTTGCGGATGTCGGCGTGGAGGGGCAGACAGAGACGGCAAAAGGACAGGGAGATAAAGAGTGGGAGAGAAATGCTTTATGGCTTTCAGGTTATCATTACTCAGACAGTAACGGGGGAAAACATCTCTCATCCGCTGCTGTCTCTATTTAATCTGGCAAAATTGCATTCAAGGCCATGACGGTAGAGTGGAGACGGAGAGTTCAAGACTGAATTTCCATTTGCAAGTAAATATCCACTGTGTGTCATTAGCTAAATGGCTGCCCATCCTCAGCCTGCCGACTGCGAGAGAAAAGACCTAAAGACAAGCAGAGATAGAGAGAAAGACAAAAAGGCTGATGAATGTTAATGAACCTGATGGACTGCGGCTCTTGGAGGGATGAGACACATCCTTTGCCACCCTCACAGATCTCTTGAAGTCTCATTAGTTCGGCTCAAAGAGTTGCAGAAACCCACAAAACTTTTCTTGTCCACAGACACGCTCACAACTGCGTGGCACAAGCGTACACCCCTCCCTGTTTCAGCGTCAGGCCTGGTGCCCATTTCATCGAGAGAAGGCTGCGGACAGGTATTTCATCCTAAATCTGTCTCCACGAAACAGCCAAGTAATACCCTTCACATCCACCGTCCGCTCTGTGCACAAACCGGTTTGGAATACATAACGCAAACCCCACACGTCACAAACGCTCTTGTTGCCCTGCCAGGCAGCTGCAGACACAGATCCCATCGTTAAAATGACACAGGTACATAACTTAGATTCAAAAAGGTGATTTCATTTTGGTTTGCTCGGAGCTCTCCCTGTTTTTTCCACTTCATTTAACTGCTATGGGAGTGGGGCAGGGGTGAAGGAAACAACTTACTTATCTTTACTATTTCACTTGACAATAACTAAGGGTTAAAAAAAAAGTCTCACAAAAAAGTGCAGATAAACCGTGTGAGAGCGGAAGAAAAGAAAGGTGTTAAATCAACAGCTGCAGCAGAGGCCAAGCTGCAGGAGGAAGGGATACTGCGACTGGTGAT
>JAOXYL010000039.1:16403443-16414490 GCA_028564955.1 Terapon puta
AGCAGGGTGAGGGAGACCTTTTGTGACTCACAGGACGACGCCCATACAAGTGAGTACAACAACAAACTCGCTCGTGGATATTTCTCTCCAGATGAGATGAGATGAGTGTTGCCTAAGAACCCACCAATCCACCATTCACACACACACGCACACACATTTAAACAGACCTTCTTTTTACTTTTATTCAAATAATTTTCCTTGTTCTTAAATATTCTAGTGCTGCTTCCATCCTCCGGGGGGGCGGATCTGTCGAAGCAAATTGGGGTAGAAAACATGCGGCGTGGAGGCAGAAAACATCCTGCAAAGACGTGCTCCTTCTTTAGCAAAACAAAACTATTCGGGGAAAGCACTCATACTGAAGGGGGTGATGTGCGCAGTCTGGCAAATGAGCATTCATTTCATGCTGCATCTGCCCTGGAAACAGTGGGGAAGCAGGAGATTCAAAGGTGTAACCGAGAGATGATATGATATGTCACAGCCATGCCACAGGAGTAAATCAAAACAGTCTCCCCTGCTCAGATTTCTCTAACAAAGTGGTGTCATTTTAATTTCAAAGCCCTTTAAGCGCCTTCCTAACAAGTGCGGCGCAAATCCTCCGCTCGGCCACTCCTCGCTGATTCAATCAGACCGGTGAAGTGGGTAATCACAGCGTGGAAAAATGAAGGTGGACCAGCGCCACCCTCATCTCCATCGCCCCTGAACTTACTCTTTGCTCGCCACCGATCTTTCTCCACTCGTGTCCAGCTCCTCTCCGAGTTCGCCTCTTGCCTGTTTTTGACCTCACGTTCCTCCTCCGCCTCTCATCTGTGCAGGCTTTTATTACCTGGAGGAGCCTCATATGGACTGACACAGGATCGGCCTGGGAGCGTTTCACCATTAAATCAACATAAATGTCAGATTTCCATGCGCAATTAACACCCCCTCTCCAGTAAAAATCCTCCTCACAGCAACAAAAAATCCACCTCAGTGCACTCATGTCGTGATTTCCAATGTAATTATGTGTTAAATTACACAAAGGTGTATTTATATTCTGACTGGTTACCTCCATTTTGTCAAAATAAATATCAAATGAAGCATGAAAAGTGGAAATATCCAGCTTGTGTGAGACTTTTAAACTAAACACCTCTATAACGCAGAGCTTTTTGTCCTCGTTTATCTCTCTATGTTGGAAAAATAAACTTCATTTAGTGCGTGACATGGCTGCCAGAATAGTCTCACCTATTCTCGAGTGAGAGAGTGGCCTTGGTGTTTTTCATTTGCGCACCTCGACTCATGTATTATCATCTCTCACTCTATGTGACAGGTGATTAAAGAGAATAAGAGCTCTTTTAGACATGAGATCTCTACGGCGCGACATTTGTTTGAGACAGAGTTTGAAATATAATGTAATGAGATGTCGACATGTTAGCAGAGCGAGCAGATCCGGCATGAAAGTGGCCTAGATTCAAGAGGGAGGGAGAGACATACTGGAACATGTAGTTGAAGTCTCACTTATCCTTCGGTTCCTAGTTGGAGGCCAGATAATACTCACATATCTGCTCATCCTTCTTTTTATAAAACCTGTAGTAGTGTTGGAGTTGAGTCTGAGAGGACACGCTGGGATAACTTTGAGCACATCAGCTCACCCCGATTTTAGGCGCCTTTCCAAAACTATTTAAGGCCTCTCATTTAATTTACATGAGAGCACAGCTGCTTACGGAGGCAGCAGCATGTGAAGCGATTCATGCCGCATGTTTTTTGTGGAGCCTTCACGTGCCGCATCCCGTCACATCGGCGATTTTTCCAGTCGAGCACGGAGGGAGACGAGGTGCGCAGCGCGTCCTCACGTGCGCACGACATGAGTTACCCCTCTGTTTTGATGGGTAGTGGTAGGTAAATAAATAAATAAATTATTAAATAAAGCGTGCGCAGCCTCTCCTCCATCCTCCATCCCTTCGCTCTTTGCGCGCCGGGCCAACTTTGCTGCGAGGTTTGGAGGCATTTTTACGCACGGAGCTGTCCACACCGCATTCACATGGTCACACTCGGCCTCATCAACACAAGCACACACACAGGCACGCACACACACCTGTACACCCAATATGGTAAACACAGCAACAGGTTGTAGAGTCTCCTGTCACTTACGGAGGCGCTCGAAGACGATTTAAAAAGTCTAAAATGCCAAAATTGTTGCGCAAGTATTTCAGTGTTTTACACATTTATTTACTCTTTTTTTAAATTATTTGCGAGTACTTTTCCCCGCCTTACCTGACGATGATGTACATGACCAGCACGTTCCCCACCAGCCCCACCACGCACACGATGGAGTACAGCGCGGTGATGACGATCGCGATGATCACCGGGTTGGCGTCGTCGTCCAGGCTCCGGTCCGCGTTGCAGCGCGCCTCCGCCGCCAAGCCGGTGGCGTTGGCGCCCTCGGTGAAGTTTCGGCAGAAGCTGCTGTCGTTGTAGAGCCCCGGGAGCTGGCTCCGGTAGTCCGCGTCCGAGCCGTTGCCTGCGCTCTCCATGGTCCTCGCTCCGGTGCAAAGCGCGCGTCTCTCTCTCTCTCTCTTCCTCACCCTCTCTCTCTCTCTTTCCCGGTCGGTACGGTGCCCGTCTGGCGGTGCCGGTGGTCTCCCCCCGTTGTGGTGTTTGCCTCGCCTGTCTGTCGGTGTGTCTGCCGCCTTTCGGGGACGGGACGGTGCCGTTTAAATCTCGAGAAACGCGCAGAGTCCGCGGACGACCCGGAGCGGAAAGCGACGGCGTGAGAATGAATTAGTTCGCTCCCTCTCTTCCTTTCCTTCCCTCCCTTACGTTCCTTCCTCTCTCCTCTCCTCTCCTCTCCCCTACGCCCATTCCTTCCTGTCTCTCGCATTTATTTGGTCCTTCATTTTTTCTTTCCTTTTCCTTTCCTGCATCTTTTCGTCCTTTCTACCTTTCTTTCTTGTTTCCTCCCCTCCTTCCACCCCCATTCACTCATCTTTGGTTGCTCCCTTCCCTTTTTTTAAAAAAATTCCCATCCTTCCTTTCCATCCCTTCCTTGTTCATCTCCTTCGCTCATCACTTCCTCCCTTGTTTCCTAAACCCCCATTGCTCATCGCTTCTCCTCCTCTTCTCCTTTTCCTCCTTTCCTTTATTCCTCCTCTCCATCCTTCCCTCACTTTCTCTTCCCCATGTTTGCCCCTTTCCCGCCATTCATTTCTGCTTTTCTTACTTTTTTGTTCTCCATGCGTACCCCCTCCTTTCTTTTCTTCCTTCCTCCTTTCCTTCTCTCCTCTCTTGCCCTTCATTTCCGTCCAGCACTTCGCCAATCTGTCTTAACCCCACGCGCCCTTTCTCTCGTCCCCTTTCAATATATTAAGGACAGACGTCTGTCACAAACGCACGCTTACATGTACATTATTGAACGTCAGATCAATCGCACCATCTGCCTCTCTCTTGGGTGTCAGTGTGCTGGAGGCGTAATGTACACAAACATCACTTCGTTTTCTATTCGGCAACGCAGCCGTCAGTACAGCAGCGCCGCAAAACCTGTTGAATAATAAAACACGACAGCGCCGCGTACCCTGAGTATGACAGTAACGAATGGCGAGGAGGGGTCCAGGGATTAGCTGTCAAGTCCTCCACGCATGTACATGAAGCGCTTTGATGAGTCTCCTCACTTCTGATTTCTGTTTTCGGCTCCGTACTCCTAATCAGCGAGGCCGGCCGAGGGAATGTGGCACAGTGTAATCCAATAGGGATTGATTTTAATCAAGATAATGTCCCCACTTGTCTCATTATCGTTTCAGAGCGGCACGAAATGGCCAAAGATCATTTACTAGACGTGCTGGAGGCCCCGTTTGGAGTAAAACTGCTCGACGTGAGCATAACTAGTCATCAAAGTCATCGTTGTAAGTTTGTTTTTTACAGTCGCCTTAATTAGGAGGGGGGTTACCTGAGCTAATTCCATTAGCAAGTTAGCCGCATAAAATCTGCAAGGAACAGCGAGAACCGTTGCCGTTAAGGAAAGAGAGTTTCATCACTTTAAGCACAGAGGTGTTTGTACAAATACAAAAACACAGGGGTCCGATTTAGTTGGAATCACTTTGCCACCTCTGCACACATTAAAAAAATTATTGCTTTTCAGTTCTGAGCTTGACATTTTTTAAAATAGATTTATTTCTCTGGCCACGGTGCTTTTCTCGAGCTTATGCATGAGTCCCCGTCTGAAAAAGGTGAAGCTCCAGTCTGGCTGTGTTTTGTGCTGGTAGCTATGTGATTCATTTGTGCAAAACCAAACGATAATGCACAAAAAGGGCTCTGCAGTCCCTATAAACACAAACAAAGCACAGAAGGTTGTTATATTTCAAGGATAGGTTCGGATTTCTCAAATCCCTCTCAAACCCTGGGGGAATTTTTCACTAAAAAGATAAAGATATTTATTTTGTTTACCTGACTATCTAGGATGCAGGTTAAGGTCTGTGACCACCTCAGGAAGGGATCACTTAATATAGAGGGGCTGCATCTACCTTTGAGGAAACACAAGGTCATGTCTTGAGTAATATCTCTGGGAATTTGAGGGTTTTAGGAAACCAGAGGGCACTCACATCCTCCAGTTAAAACTTACAATGTTTCAGATAAGTATCTGTATTTTTGGACCCAGTATTTTCTGGCATTATTTAGAAATAAATAGATTTCCTTTAATTACGTAAATGGAGTACAACTTTGTGCGATCATGTGTCGTAGAAAGAAAATTGAATTAACATTGAACCTCTTATTTCTCCATCAAAATTGAAAAAAAAGGAATTTTAAACAGCTTTCAGACCCTTCAGACCTTGAGATGACAACAAATTTCCTGTAAAAAAAAAAAAAACAACCTTGAGGCACTCTAGTGTTGAGTAGGTCACATGCACACACACAAGCGTGCTACATGTGTCAGTGTTAGACACGAGTGTGTGGGTGGTATTCTCTAGAGGATGTGCTAAAAGGCTAATGCGCGATAATGAGAACGTGTGAGAAAGGGAGATAAGAGAAAAGAAGACTGAAGGACAAAACTCAAAATCTTAAAGTGCTCATGTTGTGTTTTATCGACAACTGTTGGTTTTACAGATTTTTAAAGAAACGGCTTCATCTAAGTAAAACTTGCGGAAAAATAAATGAACAACAATGAATAATGGAAAATGCTCAGCCGACATTTTAAAACATTTTTGGGTTATTAAGACACACATCTGAATCTGAGCCCCTGAATCTTTTAAGAGCAATTAAACGGTACTGTTGCAAAAAAAAAAAATGTTCGCGCTCTCATTCCTATAGGGCCACTTAACTACAGGTTTGCTCTACGAAACATCATCTTTATTCCCCCGAAGGGTTGCCACTGCATTCATGGAGGCAGGGGCTTCATCCTGTTGCCACGGTGACAATGAACATTACATTTCACTTCAAGCCTCTCAGGTGAGCTGTGTGCATGCGTTTGTGTGTATTACATAGTTTTTGTTAACCACAGAGCCTTTTGGATTTATTCCCTTTTGTGGTGATGTAAAAAAAAATCACAGCACCTGTCTGCACAAACAGGATGTAACCACATGCGGTAAAATGAAGTGTTTTGATTATTTTTCTTTTTATATATATTTATAAATACAACCAGCCACAATAAATGTCCCAGGTCCCGCCTCTTCATTTATTTATTCTGGTTCAAACAAAACACAAATGCCTCCTTCTCTTGAGCGTTTAGACTGAATGTGGGGATGCTAACAGCCAAAAGACACAAACTGATTTTGAACCACATCCTGACAAGTTTAACATGTTTCAGCTTGAACAAGAATACACACCAGTGTTCTGCAAGGTTCGCAATATAACACTTCAATAAAGTACCTGACGTGACTCATCTTCTCTCATCCCTCATTTCCTCTCACCTCTCCACTTTCAGTATACTAAAAAAGAAAAGATGAGGTAGAAAACCAAAGTTGCACCTCAAGTTCAGGGTCCCTTGCGAAATCCAACTTTGCACACACAGACACACACACACACACAATGCACACATAGTGGCACAAAGTTGTACACTTTTTGTGTGGCTGGAGTACAATAGAAAACCTCAATGCAGTCTTTCTGAATGAATCTGGCCTGCAGAAAAAAATAATTAAATCAGAACCTGCATTAATAATCTTTTCCCTACCTGATTGGAAAGCAACCTGAAATAGACCTGAGGATAATTAGACCAGGTGATGGCGATGCAGGGACGAACCCCCATGCAGCAGGTTAGATCCCAGCTCAGGGATTTGCTGCATATCAACCCCCCGCCCTCCCACAACTGACTGGTGATCAGTCCAGGGTTGTGCAACGCCTTTCGCCCAGTGACAGCTCGGATAGACTCCAACAACCCTGTGAGACAGGATAAGTGGTCGCGAAAATGGATGTATAATTAGATCCAATCAACAGTATCAGGAAGTGAACTTCCATCCACACAAATGACCTGGGGAAAAAAGTTTTAAAAGTTTGGCTGAGATTTAATATACATGAATTATGATATACATTAAGCATGTGACTCAAATGTCCACTGATGCTTTAGCTTCACTGAACGGACTAAAACCAAAACATCAGATCTGAGTGGATCATTCACAAGATGGAAGTTCCTCGTTCTTCTTATTAGCATATAAATGTATTTTCTTCCTTCACGATTCTAATGCCTCATGTAAAGCACTTTGCATTTCCTTGGCATATGAAATGTGTCATGCAAATAAACATGTCACAGCTATTTGCCATTTATTCACCAGACACCTTCAGTCTTTGGATCCCTTCCCCTACCACCTGACTGACTGAACCACTATTATCGTCATGATACCATGACTGCTGCCGCGCTCTCTCACATCTCTGTAACCAAGTCTTGCCTTGCCTTGCATGAAGCAGATATAAATCTTTCATTCAAGGTGTGACCAGAGCTCCCTTTTTTACATCATCTCATCACTCCGTCCCTGCAATGGTTTAATGCCAAGGGATTGCAGAATTATCACAGCCAGCCTTTTATCTTAATGAGCCAACTCCTAATATTTGTATAGTAGTAATGGATGTAAAAATGCATTCATTGGTGGGGTTTTTTGCAGGAGATTTGCTTTTTCATTCGCATTACATTTAGATGGAAACCTGACAACTGGCAGTGGTGCAATATATCACACATTTATTTAAAAAGCATGCATTGGAAATAAAAATAGAGATTAGAGATACATTTTCCCATTCAGATCACTCTTTTAGATTCTCCTACATTTTTATGCACCATGTGATCTGACAAAACGGTAACTCTTCTTACGGTATCTCACAAAAGTGAGTACACCCCTTCACATTTCTGTAAATATTGTACAGTGGTACCTCTACTTGAAATTAATTCGTTCTGGAAGTCGTTTCGTAACGTGAAAATTTTGTAAGTAGAGACGCTTTTACATATAAATGCCCTAATCGGTTCCAAGCCCCCCATAACTCGGACATAATTTTTTAATAAATTATAAAAATGCATCAAAACCTGTAACAAATACATGTTAGAATTAGATTACTGCACAATAAACATAAAAATGAGAGTTGTACATAATGTAAAAAATAAAGAACAAAGAACAAAGAATAAAGTAAAGAATAAAAATAAAAATAAAAGTTAAATACACACACATAAAATTGAAATAAACACTAACAAAAGCTGACGTAAAACTGTCCGAACACTTCGTGCTTCACTGAAATTCGCTAGCGTGACACTGGAAAACGCTGGGAAAACAAAGAGGATGCTGGGTATACGCACATACACATAGAGGTCCCTCCTAGCCAATGGGATGCCAGGAAGATGCCGGGCGATAGCCAATGGCAGAGCAGCTCAGACGCGCTACTTTCAAACCAAGATACAGGATGCTACAAGTATGTTTACATTCGGTGGACTCTAGGAGCTGCGAGTAGCAGCACGTATTTTGAAATTTTCACCTTTCGTATCTTGAAATTTCTTTCGTAACAAGAGGCAATGTTTTTCTGAAGAGGCGTTTTGTAACCTGAAAATTTCACATGTAAAGCCCTTCGTAAGTAGAGGTACCACTGTATTATATCTTTACAGTGTAAATTTGCTGTCCCTTCAAAATAACTCCCTTCAAAATAACTCAACACACAGCCATTCATTACTAAACTGCTGGCAACAAAAGTGAGTACACCCATCAGTGAAAATGTCCAAATTGGCATAGCATGATCCCCTCCCTTTGGAAACTGGGCCGCAGGACAGTATTCAAACGACCCCAAACACTCCTCCAAGACACCACCGCCTTGCTAAAGAATCTGAGGGTAAAGGTGCTGGACTGGCCAAGCATGTCTCCAGACCTAAACCCTATTGAGTGTCCTCAAACAGAAGGTGGAAGAGCACAAGGTCTCTAACATCCATTCAGTTTAGACATTACTGGCTGTGTGTTGAGTTATTTTGTTGGGACAGCAAATTTACACTATTAAATAAGCTGTACACTGAGTACTTTACATTTTACCAAAATGTCATATCTTCAGTGTTGTCACATGAAAAGATATTTTATATTCAGTTGGATATTAGACATACGAACACACGTGCCCTGACCCAGTTAGACTTTTTGCATTAATAAAAGCAGGCCTGAGCTCCAGTTCAAGCTTATTTTTCAATCATGTGGACATGAGTGAACACACCTTTAATTCCTCTGTAAGAAGAAGAAAGAGGTAACAAGCATGCCTTGTTTTTTTATTAATCTTGAGAAATCAAATTCTCCCTTTCTGTGTGAATCATACTGCACTTTTGTTTTATACACTTTTTTTACACCAAGAAACAAGCCACAAATAACAAAAACTGGCAACAGTACTGGAAAATCTCAGAGGCGCAGTTGTCCTGTCTGTTACCAAACACAGAAACAGACACATGTATTACCGGTTTGCCAGAAGTTTTCTCCTAACAGCCTCACAGTGCTTTGTCATGGATCTTCTTGCAGTACTCAGACTCAAATGTATTTATGCAAGCTAAATATTTATTCATCCTTGCTGGCTACACCGATTTGTCATATTGTATTTGATGAAAGACGTTTCATCTGGGGGAGTTTATGTAACCGTCTTAAGGCATGAGGCATGTGAATGTGCGCGCTGCATGGCTATCATGATGTTATCTCAAGTGACGAGTAGTCTGCATTCAGAACAAAGGCTGAGACTGGAGAAAGATTTTTACTAAGGACAACAAAGAATCATAATTAATAATCATACTATAGAAGGTTTTTTTCCCATATATGTCAAGAGCAGGATCGAGAGATAAGTGTTTTTGACGCAAAAGACAAGAATATAAATGAAAAGTGAATTAAACTCTAAATGCCAATGAGCAGAACTTTTCAAGTACTCAAAAGTCTGCAAAGCACTTTGTATCAGAACCCCTCGTCGAGGTTGAATGATGAGCTAATTTAAGTGCACCAGTCAAAGTAACTGATTTATTTAGTAGGTCGAGAGGATCTGAGTTAATAATTTCTAATGCATCTGACAAACAGCATGGACACAGAAAGTTGATGGTAGTTAGTTAAGCAGCCAACAGCCAATCATAACTTCAACATAACACAACTTAAAATATAGATAAATATAAATAAGAAATAAAAACATGCAGGCAATGCTATAGCTAGTCAATACTGGCAATATTTGGCATTTCTGCTTGCCCGCAAAGCCACCTAATTTACAATTCTCACTCTTTGCAATATCTCTGCATGGTTTCTGCAGATATTCCCCTCCGGCTGTGTGCAACCCCAACCATCAGAGCAAGCCTGTATGCAAAACCCAGGGCAAAAAGTTATACAGCGCTCGGTGCCGCTCATAAAGTTTAAAACTGAGTGTACTGCAATAACTGAGTATTAGCATTTTTATCAGCTCCTCGCTTCTCTCATCTGGAGAATGACGGCTGGACAATTAAATGAGAACTTTTTAGAGAGAATTTTGTTGGGTCGTTCAAATCATGACCATAAAACAGCAAATGCAAAAGGAGACTTGATGGCCATGTCCCCTGTAGAAACTGTGAAAAAGACACGTTTCAACATATACCCATATAACAAATAATTAGCTTAAGCCTTATCCATGTGGTCTTATCTACTGGAATTATTCGATGACATAAAAAATGAGTCATTTTTTGTGTTTATTATTTTTTCCCACAAGCAATGATTTACACAATTGAAAATAAAATAACAAATAAGAAACTAAATAAGACAGAAGAAAACGTACAGTTTGTCCACTGACACAGTCTCACCCATCCCTGTCACCACCAATAACACTATAGTTCGCACAGAATTTAACATGACAGTTATCTATGCATAAATATAGATAGAAGACTTCATCCACTGTATATAGGACCTGCAAGGCTTTCCATCTTGAACTAATTTCTTCGCTGCTGTCAAGTGTTTACATTATTTCCCCTACCCCCTCAGCTGGAAATTGTCTTCAACTTGAGTTGTATTTGTACTTGTTCAAAGTAATATCAGCAAATAGCTTTTAGTAGATTAGCATTGTTGACCTGCCGTGCTTGATTATTGTAATTTTTACTGCAGTGAACATGAGCAAGTTTTGCTATACTTAGCAAATGAACAGTTGTTAAAGTCCTTTTGAAAGATTGACTGCTTCAGATTTCTGGATCATCACTTTGATTCACTTTGATGCAATATTTCACACTCTTCAAAGGGAGGGTGACAAAACAGTTTGACATTGATAGATCAAATATGTGACAAGCATATTACAAGCACTTTGATGAAAGAGAGTGAATGGTAATGAGATAATGCTAAATTATAGAGGTAAATAATAAATCAGAGGATTTATATTTCATCTAAACAGTCTCTTGAGAAAAAAAATCCTCTGAACTCTGAAATGTTTGAAATGCTGTATTCAGTAGTTCACTCTACAATGAACTGCATACTACATAAAACTGATTTTTTTATTATTCTTATTCCTCTATCATTGAAATAGTATAGCACCTTTCTTTAGGTCTCACCAGGTTTAAGGTGCCAAAGGCCAAATGGGAGGCAGTTTGTGTTGTGGGAAGACTGATGAATTTAGCTTTCACTGTTTGCTGGCAGCCCCAAAGACTGATATTTAA
>JAOXYL010000039.1:16590193-16602357 GCA_028564955.1 Terapon puta
TTCATATTACTACTACTGCAACTACATAATAATAATAATAATAATAATAATAATAATAATAATAATAATAATAATAAACGAAATCCGGTGAAAAACGGTCCTTCAGTGAAGATGGGAGCGGTGAGAAGTTTTATGAAGGTCCAGACTGACGCCCACATGCTGCCATATGGCCAGCAGAGCGCCGAGTGTCGGAGCGGGCTTGTTACCTCCGTCCCAGCGGAGGCCGAGCACCCCTGCGGCACCGGGAGCCGCTGAATGGGAAACCAATTTCCCTTCCCATTCCTCCTCACTCCCTCAGGCAACCACCGGCCGAGCCGGGGACTGGGGACTGTCCGGTCACAAAAACACCACTCGGGTTATTTAAGAGAGCAGCGACCTCACTCTGCTTTTGTGTCTTTATACGCCAAACAGACTCTGGAGAAATCGTTTAAAACACTGATTTTGTGTGCGTGCGTGTGCGTAAAATCAACTTTACGCAGCAGCCCACGAAAAGATGCTCAGCAGACAAAAAAAAGCCTCTACGAATTTAAATTTGCAGGAGATTGAAGGCAAAACAAATCAGAAAATGTTCGTGTAAAACAACTTATAAGATATCTCCAACTTAAAAAAAAACTATAAAAATAATTTTTAAAAAAGACGCATAAAAGAAGCAATTTAAAAACTGACCAGTTTGTCCCAGGAAGAGCAACTTTCTGATCCACGACAAGAGAAGAGAGAGAGAGAGGGGGGGGAGAGGGGAGAAGAGGAGAAAAGAGAGAAGATGAGAAAAGAGGAGAGGAGAAGAAGAGGAGAGGCGCGCTGTGCCCCCCGACAGTGTCCTGACAATGGCAGTGAATGGCTGCGCACCGCGGTCACTGGGACAGTCAAAGCACACCGCCCCCTTTCTAACGGGCACGTCATCCTCCTAACTAGGCGTTATGAATAGGAAAGCCGCTTTTGTCTGCCCGCATGTATAAATACCCACTATCAGTGTCCTCCTCACCGCAGAGATACAGAGACCCTGAGAGGAGAGAGAGAGAGAGAGAGAGAGAGAGAGAGAGAGAGAGAGAGAGAGGCGGCAGAGGCGAAGTGGTCACCGATGTGATAAGAAGGACAGGAGCGTGGGACAGGAGGGATACAGACAACATCAGGTGATCAGAGTGACTACAGGCTCCGCAAACAGAGAGAGAGAGAGAGTGAGAGAGTAAGGAGAGAGAGAAAGTGAGTGAGAGAGAGGGGGAGAGCGAGAGAGAGAGAGAGGGAGGAAGCCAGCAGCGACCTCCTACCCAACAACCTCGGAAGCGAACCCATAAAATGAATTCAGACTCCGGCTCCAGCAGCAGAGCCTCTTCCCCGGACATGGACGGCATGTTTCTCCGAGACCACCACTCGCTCCACCACCACCACCACCACCACCACGTCGGCTCCTCCGTGTCCTCCTCCACGCAGGGCGGCGAGCAGCAGCAGCAGCAGCGGCAGAAGATGACCGGCGGCGAGCACCTGCGCTCCGGAGACGCCAAGTCCGCGTCCGTGGAGAGCAGCAGCAGCAGCAGCAGCAACAAGTTCAAACTGAAGAAGCAGATCACCGAGGAGGAGATGTACCACCTCCGGCTCAAGATCAACGGCCGGGAGCGCAAGCGCATGCACGACCTCAACCTGGCCATGGACGGCCTGCGCGAGGTGATGCCGTACGCGCACGGGCCCTCGGTGCGGAAGTTGTCCAAGATCGCGACGCTGCTTCTCGCCAGGAACTACATCCTGATGCTCACCAGCTCCTTGGACGAGATGAAGCGCCTGGTGGGGGAGATTTACGGGGGGCAGCACTCGGCCTTCCACTGCGGCACCGTGGCGCACGCCGCCGCCGCCGGGGCCGGTGGGCACTCCGGGGGCCCCGCCGCCGCTGCCGCCGCCGCCGCAGCCGCCGCCGCGCACCAGGTGCACCCCCTCCTCGGGAGCGCGCTGTCCTCCTCCACGTCCTCCACCCTGTCCAGCGCGCTGCCCGGGCTCACGTCCATCCGGGCGCCGCACTCCCTGATGAAGGGCTCCCCGGCTGCGCCCCCGGCCCTGCAGCTGGGCTCCGGCTTCCAGCACTGGGCCGGTCTGCCGTGCCCCTGCACCATCTGCCAGGTGCCCCCTCCTCCGCACATCCCCATCACCTCCAGCGGCCTCACGAGACTCACGGGGGAGGGCAAGGACCTGATGAAATGATGTCGGTGTGACTGACAGACTGACAGACGCGATGCTGTTTGTAAATAGAGAAATCAGGGCATGAGGGGGGGTTCGGCCTCGCTGCTGCATGCTGTCGTTTAGTCCGTTTTCTTGTTTGGCGTATGAGAAAAAGTGTTATTTTCCTCCTTGTACCAAGGACTTATAAAGACTGATGATTTTGCCAGTTGGCGGTGAAAAGAAAAAAAAAGTTCTGTGTCATGCAACAAGACGAGATTTGTTCTCGCAGCACGATGTGAAAGCTGGAGGAGGTTTGCATGAACAATTTCATTTCATTTTCCTTTTCTTTTCTTTTTTTTTTATATCAGGCGTCATTTTGTGAAAACGAAGAAATGTTCTCTGTGCCTTGTACCAAGGATTTTAAACTTGAGTTGTAAATGGAAATAATGTCATTCATGTGTTTGGCTAAATTGATTCTGCCACCGCGAGAGTTTGTTTTGAAAATCTAAGTTTTTAGATTTTATTTTTGTGGCTCATTGTATGTCAGTCTGTGCTCTTCATTTATTATTTTTATTTGTCTTATTTTTTTTTCCTGCATGATGTTATAATTCTCACAGCATGGTTGTTTTTGCTGAACTGAATTTGTTATGCCCAGAGACCCCGTGTCTTTATTTTTGTACATTGTTGATGAAATATTTATTATCGCCCAGCGTCCCTGGATGAAATTTCAATAAAACTGAAATTATGAATCATATCTACTCTTCTTCTCTTACTGATTTCAAATCATTACCTGAATCCAAAAACACGTCCAGTACAATGAACTCTGTCAAACTTCCTGATCTTTATTACCATTTCTTTATTATCCGCACACACTGATCGCATCACAAAATATCCAAACATAAAACATATTCTTTTGATTTTATCCAACATAAATCTAGCTCTATTTCTCACTGCATACACGTATTTTAAATGATGTATTTTTGTGTAATAAAGCGAGGCCTCTCTGTGTTCACTGTCACACACACACACACACACACAGACACAGACACACTGGTCGCTGCTTCACTCATTTTTCAACTAAAATAACTAAAATGAAATGATGAAATCAACAAAACAAGAGTTGATTTTTAAAAGGGCGAGTGAGTGGACGAAATTTACACTTTTCCCTTTAAATGAATCCCATTTCATTCTCGTTAAAATCAGGATTTTCTCTGATGAAATGAACAATGTCAGTGAGAAAAAACTGAAACCTTTATGGGTGCCTTTTTCTGGACTTAACCACTCAAAACAAACATTTTTGTTTTATCATTAAACCTGATTATATTCACATCAGCTGGTCATCTCATCCCCCCTCTGTGTGCGCCAACTCCAATTTATAATGAGTGGAAGGAAGGGAAAAAAAACGCAGACGTGGCTTTTATTTAACATTTCCGCGCACAAATGTCGAAGAAAAAGAGTGAGGAAGGAAAGAAAAAAAAAGAGGATGAAATGAGGGGACCGGGGGTGCTGCAGCCTTAATGGGAGCCCGGCTGAATTGTTCCCCGTAGCGGCGAGAAAGCGATCCGCCTCGGGGAGCGCAGGAGCGGTTTGTCCGGCGGGTCCCTCGGGTGCTGCGCGCGTCTCATCTCCGCAGCGACAGAATGTATGTTTGTGGAGATTACAAGTTAATTGTTCATGGGGGACCGAGAGGAGAAAATCACATCACAGAAAAAGGCGTCGGGATTACAGGCTACTAAATGCAGAAGATTATACATTCAGACCCCCGCCACTCACACACACACACACACGCACGCACGCACGCACGCACACACACACACCTTCTCGGCCTCACCGCATGCAAATGAGTGTGTGGATTAAAAAAAAAATAGAGAAAAGACAGAGAGAGAAAAGGAGATGAAGCCCCTTTTGTAACTTATTCGGAGGGAAGAAAACACAAGTTCTGCAGCTAAGTTGAGTGAAAGAGTTCATTTTACACTTCTTCTTCTTCTCCTTCTCCGTCTTTTTCTCTTTTTTTTTTTTTTTTTTTTTGTCTTTCGGAATGAGTATGGCCTGTCTGTCCCTCGCAGGCTGCCAGATGGGATCTAAATAGCTGGGTAGCTGCAATGGCCTTTTAACCACACAACACTGAGGAGGATGTTGTCAAGGGAAGCTGGCGGTTTGCGAGTTAATAGTCATGAGTTGGGGTAATTACTTAAGGTTTATTATGCTCTGGTTTCAAAGGAAATGGACTCTTCAATGGGCCGAGAAATACTTCTTAATTCTGCCTAATTAGGAGCTGAGTAAAGCAGAGACAACTGCTGCTGCTGCTGCTGCTATACCGCCGCCATCAAGCACTGTTACATTCATGGGAAGGAGGGAGGGAGGGGGTCATTTGTGAGTATAAGCCACCAAATAATGCACAAAACAATCATGCACATGCAAATAACATGCACAAAACAAATGCAGACTGGCAGTTGCATATTAAAGAGGTGCATGTAAATCACTGTTTTTTTTCTCTTTCTTTCTGGGAGTGTGAATCTGGAGGATCATCATACAGGAGCTGGCCTCTCTGAAATGTTTCTGCTGCCACTGGTTCAGCTAGAAGCCTACAAGTAAATGCAAATGCAAATGAAAAAAAAAAGTAATGGCAGACTTGCAAACAATGATTAAATAGTCGATTTCTCTCACTGTGTTTATCATGCTGGCGGGGCTTACTCTTAGCATGGATTCACAAAAATGATCCTCATTAGACTCAGACTTTTATTTATTCTTTTTACCTCATGTAAATCCCACTGAGATTCAAATTCCTCGATTTTTTTTCTTTCCATGGCAGACAAAGGCAGAGAGTCGGTGATAATGACACAACATGACAAACAAAAACAAGTAAAAACAGAATATATTAAATTGAAGATTAAGAATCTGATGCTGTATGAGCTGCAGAAATAATAAGTTGTCACTCAGGTGTTTGAAGAACTTTTTATTCTACCAATGGCAATTAAACAGAGGGGGCTTTCACACTTATTTAGTGTTTCTAGATGTTTTTCTCCGCCTGCTTCTTTCCACTTATTCTGCTTTTCTAAATGTCTGCGGTTCCTCTGCGAACACATGAATGAGTTGAGATGTTTTGCTTGGCGGGCTCAAAGAGAAAAAGACAAAACCATCACATACATGAGGACATGTCTAAATATGTGAAGCAGCATGACTATAAAAGAAAAAGAAAAGTTTACAAGTTAAATATACAAATGATTATAAAGACATCTGTGTTCAAGACTCAGTGAGCTTGAGAGACTATTTTACATTCTTCTTTTAAAGAGTTCAGATTAACAAAGTTTTCTATAACGTATATATATATATATATATATATATATATATATACATATATAAAAAAACACAACTGACAGACAGACAGGAGATATCATTTCTGTGTTTAGGTCTGTAGGCCGGTCAGCGGTGACTGACTGGACTTGTGGCCATCGACTCCTCTTTTCATCAGGCCTGACAAATGGCTGGCCCTTTACTGAGCACACACCTGTTACTGGGAGCCACTCGAGGTTTATCACTTAAAGCAACGCCGCTTTGTTCACCCTCTCTCCACACATGCACACACACACACACACTCTAACAGGCCCTTTTTTCTCGACTCTTTTCACACGGATGCTAACAAGCCAACAAATGCCGTCGGCCTCGCTCAGTGGCCCCTGTGACCGAGCTGCCTTGTTCCTAAACCCAACATCACAGTCTGAAATCTGTGAAGCTGTCTGAATTAAAACACACTCATGGATGCTTTGCAGCTCCATTATGTATAAATGAGCTTTGCAAAGCTGCAAATATAATGCAGCTTTTCAGTCAGATATGTACAAACATTTCAGGTCATTCAAGGCTCTTATAACTCCAGAGTTTGTATAAACATCTCATTTGGCAATCACAGACTGTTGCTGCTTTCGGTCTGAAGAGTCCTTTCTGTGTGTGTGTGTGTGTGTGTGTGTGTGTGTGTGCGAAGTGGTCTGCTGGTTTGTTTACTTGCTCGGTCAGTGAGCCGCTGCAGGGCCGGTGCCTGAGGGCGGCAATTGAAAATAAATTTCAGTTGAATAAGGGGCAGCGGCCGCATCAGCCGAGCCGCTGCTAGAACAAAAGCAGTTGAGGGGATAAGTTATTGACCGGGCTGACAGCCTGAACGAGGCTGATTATAACTGCCTGGTTGTGCTCTGTGTGTGTGTGTGTGTGTCATAGTCATAGTCAGTGAAGCAGGTGCAGAGGCCATTCCCTCTCTGCGTCTACCTCTCCCTCCCTCTCTCTCTTTCTCTCTCTCTCTTTCTGCCCTCAGGGAAGCCTCGGGGCCCTCTGCCCTCCTGTCCTCAGCTGATTCCATAGACTAATGTTTAACCCATACTGCCAAAACAGAAAGCATATTTCCATCATAAGAGCGCTTTGCCATCGCCATTAGCGACTGAGCTCATTTGCATGTTAATTGTGCAGTTAGAGAGGTGGTGTTGACACTTCCCTTTGTCCGCGCAGGGTCGCGGGAAGTGAGAGGATGGGGCTGCCGAATGACATCCATGTGCGTTATTGTTTCAGGCTGGTTGGATAATCTGTTATCATGGGACTTCCCAACACAATGAAAAAAGAGTCAAGTTAATTTAATAAGGTGCTTATGTGAGATTCTGAAGACAAAACATTATGAAACCAGTTCAAATTAAGTCATTTTTCCACACATGCATTTGTTTATATGTGGAAAAATTACTATACAAACAACATACTTAGTATTTTAGCTCTAAACGACTTCATATTTCTACTGCACTACATTTCAGAGGTAAACATTTTTGCTTTTATTCAGCAACAACTGTGCTTGACTCTGAAGATCACACATACACACACACACACACACACACACACACACACACACACACACACACACACACACACACACACATCATGGAAGAAGTACTCAGATACATAATGTTATAATTACACAAGTATTATCTGCGTTTTTTTTAGTACATAGCATAGATCACAATTGCCCCTTACATCATCATATACTGGTGTATTTTATCATTACGATGGAGACACATGAAAGCAACATTACACCTGATTGATGTGAAGCCTCTTTAAATGTCAAATAACTGGTAACTGTGGATTTAAGATTAATGTAATGGAGAAAATTTCAGTACTTGACTGGTAGAAGTGTAAGGTAATGGGAACACTCAATCAGAGTACCTAAAAAATTGTATGTGTACTCGAGTAGTTCCACCCCTGCCTAACAGTTTATTAAACAGTCAAATTACCTCCCTCCCCTGACCAGCTGCAACAGTCAAATGATGCTTAAATGTTAATGCGTCAATAATGAAGATAATAATCTTGTAATATGATAAGCAAAGCAATTCATTGATAATTAGATTGGTCAACTGATGGAAGATTAATGATTAGCATTATTCATAATACGCCACTTGTTTCAGCTTCTTTTTGTTTTTGTTCATTTTACAGGATTGCAAATTCATCTGGGCTTGGTTGATCAAAACAAATTATTTGAACATCTCACCTTCATTTTTAGTCGACAAACCAAATCAGCAAATTGAATGTGAGATTCATCAGTAAAGAAAATAACAACTGGTTTCAAACCTAAATACCAAATGTAAAATAATGTAATGCATGATGAGTACAATCCATGATGATGCTAATTTGCTGATAATACTTTGAATGCAGGACTTTCACTGGTAACAAAGTCATTTCACTTTTACAACCACCTGAGCTCTTCCCCCAGTAAATTACCACGTGAGCATCATCACTGCCAGTGTTATTAATTACGGGCCTGTAAAATAAAGAAAATATAACAAACAGACAACCTTCCTGACAAAACGGACGTGCTGGGTTTACACAGCAGGCAAAATATGCACAAGAAGACAAACTTCTGCGCTCACAAATACACAAATACACACACACACTCACACTTTCATTTGTCCACACATGAGCCAGTTTGGGTGTGAATTTCGTGTAATAAATACAGATTCAGCCAGCCTGTGTGTGTGTGTGTGTGTGTGCGCGCGCGCGTCTATGTGTGTGTGTGTGTGTCAGCAGTAATATCCTCCTACAGTGACTGACAGATGGCGTTCAGTGTTTGGCCGTAAATGTGCTCTCTGAGTGTTTGTCTGTGTGCCAGTCGCCTGTAGTTTGGAGACTCCCCGTGAGAGTCTAACTGTCCTGACACTGCTCAAAACCAACTGTCCTTGATTGTCAACCATGGATGAACCGCAGTGTATGTGTGTGTGTGCGTATTTATGTGTGGGTGGGTGTGTATGCGGTGGCCTTCTGGAAAGAGCGGAGCAGGCCAGGGGAGCAGATGTTAATGGGAGAGATATATCTATCTAAATCTCTGGCCACCACATGCTTCAAATCTGCCCGGAGGAACAAGTCTCTCAGCAAGATGACACGGGGAAAACAGAGCAGGAGAACTTTTTTTTTTTCTCCTTAAATATAGGAGAGAGAAAGGAACACTTTATGTGTGTGTATGTACATGTTTGTGTGTGTGCATGTGTGTGCCAGCTCCGGACCTGGCACAGCGCTGGGTGACAGTCCCCTCTCAGCGGGGAGAGTCGGGCGACAAAGTGAAACATGGTCGTGAGGAGAGAGCGAGCCACGACTGAAGCCAAGAACAGACAACACAAATAGAGAGATCAGACCACCTCTTTGTACGGTCCCGTCCAAAATGAAATAACGACGTGTTTGATAATGTTCCTTCGCTGAAAACAAGGGACGAAAAAGTTCTGAAGTGAAGGGAGTTTGAATGTGGACCAAGTTGTTTGGGCTTTGAAGGCGACATGACGTCCTTCTGTGGTTGATTCAGTAAATGTTTTCAGTGGTTGACGGCAGACAAATTAAAGCAGATAAATCACACTTTTCCCTTTCCAGAGTGAGCGCTTTCAAACAACCTGTGACTTTCCAGGAGAATACATTTAACCGTTTATAAGTTTTCCCAAAGTGAAAATGCACAGTACGGTGTCGTTGCAGAGTACATTATTTTCTTAGTCCAACATCACAGAGTGTGTTATCGGGCTTATACCACAGTCGCTATCCAAAGGCTGAAAGAAAGCTGTGTTCAAATCAAATGTTCAAATTGGCTAGTTTGTTTGTAGTCAGATATACCAATAAGCTTTCAGGATAAATCTCAATGACAATTCAGCTCCTTTCTCTTTTAGCTTTTGCCATCATTTCTGTCTGTTTAATTGATATTGTACACACAAAGTTAATTAAAGAGATCTGGAAAGGTGGTACTATCAAAACCAGAACGTATGATGAGGATTGTACATTGTCCTATCCTAAAAGTTGGGATGTTGTAGATTGTGATTTAAGCAGATTAAAATTGCACTCTCTAAACTTGGTGAATGTCATATTACTGGTAATGTCAAAAGAACCCTATTGATACAAAATGGAAAGTCATCTTTCACAGGAATAGTCCGATATTTTGGGCAATATGCACATTTTCTTTAGGTGGATCTCTTACTGCATGTTGAATATGTAAAGTTCACTATAATTATAGAAAATGTATTCTCTCATCCTCTTGTACAGTAAAATATGAACCTATAGCCTGCAGACTTTTAGCTTAGCATTCAGAGGGAAGATCCTCTTACAGTTTGGAAAAGTCTGGCTTTCTATTTTCAAGTCGTTATTCTAAACTTGCTCCTGGCTCTGGCTTCTGTATGAATGTATATGATCATGTAGCAAAAAGAGAGCATTGCATTTAAACGAACGAGTGGCATGTTTCAGCTGAGGTGACCCTTTTTTTTTTCTTCCTTTCTCTTGTAACTGAACTAAAAAAAACAGGGATTCAAACAGGCCTTTGGGAACATCTCTGTTGGCACCAGCATAAAAACAGACATCACACCCCGCCAACTCGAGGTACGTGGCTTGGCATGAGCCTGCATTTACACCAGTCTAACCTCCATGTCCATCAAGCATCAGTTGGGAGCAGAGGTAACGTATAGATAACAGCTCTCCACTCGCTCTCTCTCTTCATCCAGATGTTTCTTCGCATGTACCTGCCAGCTGACCTGACAAAAGTTTATCTGGAAACCCTTCAACAAAGAAACTCAGTCAACGTTACATTTTCTTTGAGGATTTCAAACCTTTTCATTACATTTCCTCAGGCCCGTCTCTGGGTGTGTGATCTGGCGGTGCTGTTAACCCAGGCGTTAGCCCGCTACGTAACCCTCTCTGTGAGCTGGCGCTGATGTTAAAGCAGACATTAGCGTCCTCCCTCTGGCCTGGATTCAGCTGGCACGTTCGGACCTCATTGAAGGTGCTGCCAGGCGGACTCCATCACAGTTGGTGATTTTGATCAATATCAACGTTAACAACACCCAGACAGCTTGTTGGAGAACAAACAAACATGTAAATAATGCGTCAACACGTTCTGACGCTCTGGATTTGGTGGTTTCTGGTGGAGAGGTCAAAAAGAGACGTGTTTATTTCACCTCAGAGATCAATGTGAGTGCATGTGTGACATGTATATCTCTCTATATATACATTCATACATAAAAATAGATAAAAGTGGTGTCACTTCACTTAATGCCACTTCATGTTATTGTCTCTCCAAGGGAAACTCACTTCTTTAGTATCCATTAAAAGTCTACCAAAGGACGTTTAATATTGATTATGCATGCACAGAATACGAGTAAACATAAAAACCATGGACAACAAACAAGCTGGACCTAAAGAGACCTGACACAAAAGACTGATGATCACATTTATGATTTCATTTTCCAGGTTTTTGATCTCAGTTTCCATATTTAAAGGGTGTCTGTGGATGTTGTACCATGACAACATTAGGGTCAATAAATGGAGTCTGGGATAATAAAGTCCACCAATTTATGGTTCTATGTGATAAAGTCTTACAGGGTCAATTTCATAAATATGGCAATAAATTGACTAAGATTTTTTTTCACTTTCATGAGGATTGTTTTATTATGCAAGATTACGATTCCTGTGTTGAAAAAGACTAGAAAAGTACTTTATTCATCGCAAAAGGTATTGTTGAAGGCTTCTGGTTAAACTGAGGTTTATCGCACCACATCAGGATTATTTATGGGAAGTTGCGCTTCATGAAGCACTTTTAGTACTTTTGGTAGTCATATTTTCAAATTTTGGACTGACCCAGGCTAACTGTTTCCCACTGCTCCCAGTCTTTATGCTATGCTAAGCTAATCACCTCCTGCCATGTTTATGCATCTTCGATCTGAAACCTGTTTTTTGGTTCAGATCTAGTTGTCTTTCTTCATATCTAATGAGTAGGTAAAATTTTTAAATCTCAATAGTCAGTGAGGAGGATAAACCAGGGAAGAGGCAATTTTGGGTTACCAAAAACATGTCTGAAAATGATCTCACCGTGTTGCAGTGAAGACTGGCCAGTCCGCACCAACGCCGCCACTGCCGCCTGGCAAATCTCAGCGGTGTGAACGCAGCACCGGCGGGGAGAGGGAAACACACAGGGAAAGCACAACTCTAATTATAAACAGGCATTATCGTGGGTGTGAAACCAGAAGTGACAGCAGCAGTGGGCAGCCAGGCACACACACACACGCACACACACACAAACAATGTCTGTATGGGCCAGAGTCATCATATGGACAAATCAAAACTGCTCTGGCTCAGTAATGTCTGGCAGATGTTAACGCTTTGTACTTAATGACTCCCTCAAGACCTCACCCAATCAGACAGGACACAGTGATAGGGATAGGCTGGGGGATGAGCGTGTGTGTGTGTGTGTGTGTGTGTGAGTAGGTAATGGGGTGGTGGAAACAATGATCTTCAAATTCATACATGTCATTAAACCTTGTGGAACATCTGTAATATTTGAATCTTATCTGTCTCAGCTTAATCGGAGGTTTCAGGTACACCATTTAAAATGTCTGTTTCTTTGTGTGTATTCATGTATGCGTGTTTGTCTGTGTGTGTGTGTGTGTGTGAGAGAGAGAGAGAGAGAGAGAGAGAGAGAGAGAAAGAGAGAGAGAGAGAGAGGAACCCTTCTGTTACCAGAGAGTAATTTCATG
>JAOXYL010000039.1:16651997-16664622 GCA_028564955.1 Terapon puta
CATTTTTACTGTAATGGAGGGTGAATGGAAGAAAACAGTGGCCTGGTTAGGAAGCTGAAAACGTAAATCGGTTAGTCAATCAACTAACAATTGGCAACACTGACAATAACTAATCAGTTAATGATAATCATTGCAGTTTTTATCAAGCAAAAAGAGCAAATATTCTCTGGTTCAAGTTTCTCAAATGTGAATATTTTCTGCTTTTATCTGCTTCTGATGAAACGTGTTAAAATGTCACTTTGGGCAGTGAATTTATTTTTATTGGAAACCTAATCCACCAATGAATAAGTACTAAAAGTTATGCAGTAGTTTTAGTCCTGCCACACAGACGAGATTATGCTTACATGTTGTCATTGCATTTCTCCTACCTAACAGAGACAAAGGTGAGGAAATGTTCAAGTCTCATCCCAGAGATATCATCAGGAGTCCCTTATCATGATCACCCTTATGTCGACTTTCATACAGGCCAGCTGACTCTGTGGCAACAACATTCACCAGCTCCTAATCTGCACTTTGTCCTCGCAGTCTCCCGATTCAGTGTGCTTGCCACAACTGAACATTTGCCCTCGTTGACTCTTGTCCAGGGAGGCCGTGTCAGGTTGTCTTTTGGCGCCGGCGTGCAGTGAAGTCAGTGTACCTGCATCTTAATAGGCTACAGTGGATTCTTCTTTCCCTTTCATAAACTCTCATGTCGTGTTGACATGTTATTAACACATGGTGCCTGGTTGTCTAAACGAATATAATTGTTTCAAATGTGTAGCCTGGATGTCATGAGGTAGAACAGGGTGTTGAAACCCTGCTTGGCATCGAGCAGTTCGTGTTGCAAGACTAGGATGTTTTAGAGCTTCTTTCCTACACTAAATCTCTTGAAAAATCCCTTTTTTAAAGTATGAAACCTCCCATATTTAGACAGCTGGTTCAGTTAAGTGGACCACGGCCTTATCAAAGTCTGCCTCAGATATAGTGCAGGAGTCCAGGGAAGAGCGAGCTGATTTGGGACATGGTGTTGAGATGTAGGCTAGCTTGCGTAGACACACTCTATTCTTGCCATGCATAGTTAAAGATAGACACCCCCCTCCCCATCCTCCATCAGAGCTAAAGGGATGCAAGACTGAATACACTGATGCGTTAACGTGTGATGCTTTTTGTGTGCGTGATGAACCGTACAAACTCACCACTCAACATCTGCTCCATGCCTCCATGAGATAAGAACTAACACAGCTAATTTTAGTCGTGCCCTTGTTGTTCTGCAAGCCAAGGAACAGGCCGGCACATCGGCAACTTTTAGCACGAAGTACGAGCGTAGCAGTGGACGCACTCTTCGGCGTAGCTAATGGTTTCCCACTGGCCGCTATGCTTCCCCTTAATGCTTACTGTGTTTTGTCTCTCACACACATTCGGCCGCAATACAGACTCCCCTCGTCTGTAGTCCTGGCAGAATAGCGTCTTTGTGTGGTGTCCCCCTCCGTGGTTGCAGACTGTGCCACTTCATCCTGCTGAGTGCTGCTCTGGACTGGAGGGGAACCTGCACTGCCACAGACTGAGGAAATGTGCAGGGCTAATTTGTGTGCTGAGCAGATTACTGTAAAACTGCCTCGTGCTCAAAGCAGTCCCTCCATCACCACCGCAGCACTGCGGCTGTCCTTTGGGAGCAAGCAGCACCTCCAGGTTGATCTTTGAATGCCCTATTTACAGTCGTCCTCCTTCATATTCTTAAGCTTGGTCTTGGTCTTTGATAGTACCAAGGACTCAGACAAGCCTGCATTTCCAGAATAAAATGCATAAAACAAAAAGAACTGCAATGATGAGGTGGTTAATCAATTAACTGTCAATTAATCACAAACTATTTTGATAATCAAGTAATGTTTGCCAAGAATGTTTGCCCATAAATGTTTTTTTTTTTTTTCATTGCTCTTTATGTACATACACAGAAGTAGACATAGCATCTAAGAACAAGGTCAACAAAGCAGGTCAAATACACTGAACATCTTTGGGTTGTGGACAAAACAAGACATTTGAATAGACGTTTGCTTGGGCCTTGGTAAACAATGACCAACATTTGTAAGGACCAAACGGCAATTAGTTCATTGAGAAAATAACTGATAGATTAATCAATGATATAAACACACAACAGAACAACATGTGGAAGGACATGAAATAAAAATAGAAAATGCTGAAAAATAACATCCAAAAAATTGTCCATTGTCCAGGTCACAGTCGCAGCAGCTGACAGTAAGATTTTTTTTTTCATGTTGTATTTCCTCTCCAATGTTTCTGTTTATCTTTGATTCATATTAGCAGACATATATGGCTCAAGTGTTGATTTAGCTGATAGAGAGACGCTCATTTTGTATAGACTGTACTCGTAAATATTGTTGATCTCTGGCTGATAATTAGGGGTCTAATTTGTGCACTCAGTGTTAGAACCTAACTGGTGCCAAGCATGGAGGGCAAGTTAGTAAAGTTTTGTAGAGCCTCAGCTGCTCTCTTCCTGTGTGAACCACAAAAAACATTTTGGCACGCCATACTCAGCAGGTTCATTTGGGAGGTGTTATTCTGTGTTACCACTGTTATTGAAACTGTATAGAAGTCTAAACCGGTAGACTGAGTTTTAAATCTAGTTTCATCTTCAGGTAATTATCAACATCAGGACCTCCATTGACTCTTATCTCCCTCATCTCAGTCATTACATCTTACATTAGCATAGAGTCTACACAATGTACATTTTTGCACATTTCCTGGTTATTGTTGTGTATCCCTGCACAAAACAGTGCAGCTCTTTCATTTTAAGGGAAAAAAGATTGTAGTCTACATATTCAAACAAAGAATAATCAAAGGTTCTCTATTTCTATCTTCTAAGTTATGAGGATTTACCAATAGTTTGTTCTATTTAATGGTAAAGTTAATATATTTTACCCTTTTATTTCATAATAGTTTGGATACAGGTAAGGTATCCAAGGTGTGTCTGTGAAGCAGTAACAATCTGCTGGGTCCTTTTCATGTGCTGAAACCTAATTTGTTTGTGGTGAGAAACACCTTAGTGCAGTTTGAATAGATCATCAGTTGAAATATGTGAATGAGCAATGCCTGATACTTGCTGTCCTACCTGCTCTGTGGACTCTGTCTCTTTCAGTATGCACTTCAGGGAGTGTCACCTTATTCCTGTAACAGTTATTCAAATGGATTCAATGCTTTAAAAGCTGCTTTATTTGTGATTAGTGTTTTTCAATGTATAAAACTGCCTCAGAAAGAAAACGCTTACATGGTTATTTTATAAGATCAGAGTTGCAGTTCTTTAGAATTTAAATATTTGAAGGTCAGTTTAGACACATGAAGTAATTAATAATTGATTAACAGAAATTAAAATACCATTTTATTTTTAAGAATAATTCCCCAGTTCTAGCTTCTCAAATGTAAATATTTAAGTTTCCTGGATCTTGTGATGATAAACAGAATATCTTTTGGGTTTGTTATAACTGATAACCATGACAGATACTTTCTGACAATTTTCCTGCCAAATCAATTAATCACTAGTTGCAGCTGTGAAAATAAGGCCAGAGAGATAAGCTACTCCTCTGGCTGTAGTACAGTTTGCGGTTCAGCACACTTGCTCATACTGCAGTTGTGGCAGCGTGACAGGAAGGAATGCTGCAGTTTCTGAGGAAACATGCGCTTTAGATTTAAAGGAAAGACTATCACAGAAATGGCAGAGAAGATAAATGTGAAAGCGCTGTCCTCCTAACTTCCTTTCCTCGTGTCCTTTTTGCTGGCCCTTTGTGATTTTCAGTGCAGGGCTATTTTCGAGCCTGACCTAGATGTGTAGAGCAGAATGGATAACAGTATTTAGCCCAGCACAGAATGCTGGAAAGATTTCTGCTGATTATTTGACCACATATAGAGAATTTAGCTTTCTCTTTAACTTCTCACAACAATAATCATCCTCTCCATGCAAACAAACTCATGGCAATGAAATATTTTCCTTTAGAAAAGTGGATTTCGGACTTAAGATATAACCCTCACATTCTTCCTCTTCTCACTTTACAGCCATTGTCTGCACACAAACGTACAACGCAATGTTATCTAACCAGTGTAATGTCATCTTTCTGTTTCTACCTTGTTCTCTTATGTAAAGGCTTAAGTGGCGTGGAAGATGTCCCCATTTGTCGGCAAAAGAAGAGGCCTCCTTTAGCCAAGCCTGAAGACCTGGATGATGAATTGCTTCCCAGGACAATGGCCTCAAACGCAGGCAAAAATGCCAACCTTACCCCCTTACCAGATGAAGAATTTCAAGAAGAAGAAGGAGAGGTAAAATATAACTCTCTTTACTGTCATAGTACTGCGTGTTGACAAGCATGTAACCCATACTTAACAAAGATTTGATGTAGCGTGTACAAACAGGCCGCTGGATGTGTTCGTGTCACCTGATTTTCCCCTACTTTGTTAGCTGATCTCAGCGTTGTAATTTTCAGTTCCCTGTCTCCTCTGTGAAACCTGCCTCTTCACCATTGTAGTCACTTAAACCTCTCTTGCTGCCAGGAAAAGCCCTGATTGATTGCAAACTCATGTCTCCAGGCTGTGGTAGAAGAAGAGAAAGCCAGGCCCATCCAGATAGTCCTGGCCAACGAGGATGAGCACAGCTTCGAGCTGGACGCTGCAGCCCTGGAGAAGATCCTGCTGCAGGATCACGTGAAGGACCTGAACGTGGTGGTCGTGTCTGTGGCCGGAGCTTTCCGCAAGGGGAAGTCCTTCCTGCTGGATTTCATGCTGCGCTACATGCACAGTCAGGTGAGTTTAAGAACATGAAGTTTTCATACTGTTTGTGGGTACACATTACCGTGGAGGTTTAAAGAGTTTTTCAATCAATAACTTAAAACACAGTGTCAAGTTGACCTTGTGTGATGCTGCATGTTGATTCGAAATTTTATGACCCAGACAAAACTAAGCTACCAGTGAGAATTTATTAACATTTTGAGTGGTGGTAACGCTTTCATTTTGACCAGTGGTGCCAGCTAACTCTGAAGTTTACTAAAATTTGGACTTGTGGTTGCACTGGCTTGAATAGAGGGAGTATGTTTATTTACAGTTGTGATTTGTTTCTTAATCTTACACTGCTTCTTGGGAGACCAATTCATGTTGACGTTACTCTCACTGGTGTAACTACAGTTACATTGCCTTTTCAATATGGTTTTTATTGAGGCACAGACATTTAGATATTTGAAGTTATCAGTTTAAAATGGGCTAACAATGGCCTTGTTATGAAGTTCTTAAATTAATTGTCCAGTCAAACAGGTGCGATTCATGTGGCAAAGCTTTGATGTCAGCCCTGATATGAGAACATATTTATACTATTACTTTTTACATTTAATTATTTCCAAATGCTGGTTAGTTGACTTCATATACTTGTAATACGTTCCTGCACAGTGTTAGCAAGGTCAATAAAATAAACTGTCCGCTCACTCTGAAAGGGTGATGGTGTGTTTACATGCTCAAAGTAAACATAAAACAGCTCATCTCTCCTGTGGGGCTTTAATATTGTGTAACAGTCACCCTGAGTGGAGGTTGTGAAAACAGGTGGGTTAGATGAACAAGTAGAGCAGATGAGATTACAACCAGAAGCGGCATGTGAACCAGAATGTGACGAGCAAAGACGGGCGCTTCCTGTTTGGTCTTGTACTGAGACACTGACTAAACCAGCTGGATAAGATAAGGTGGTGTAACTGGTCTCAGCCACATCAGTGTGTGAATTTCATCCTAGCTGATTTTCATAATAAGAGTCTGGGAGCTCAACTGCTGATTTTGATTAATATAATTAAAAAATTTTAATGAGTTTCAGTCAGATACATCTGTAATTTTCCTGTGTGACGACTGGCCTTTTGAAATGAGAAAAAAATGAACAAGTAAACACATTATGCACACATACACACCGCACCCACAAACACCACACACACTCACATATATCACATATTCATCCAACAACTGTGTGACTTTCTCCGACACAAATATCAACAACAAGTCCTCAGACCTCCTGGCAGCAGATGGACAAGCTCACAGAAACAGCCAGGATCACCTTACACTTACTTGCACATGCTCCCTCTAACACACACTTACACACTCTTTAACACACACACACTCGCACACACACTTTAACACACATAACAGGAAAGACGGAGGAATGTTATGACCCTTTCTCACAGCTGTTGAGCAGCATGAACAAGGGCATCCATTCAAGTGTATCTTGATCTGCACACATTCACATTTTTCCTCAAACACTGATGGTATTTGATCAGGCTGTGTTTTATTTATATTCAATGATGTGCAACGCTTACTGTTACAAATAATATAAATATTATTGCACTGCAAATATGTATTCATATCAAATGACAGATGATCGTTTTTCTCTGTCATGAGACTCTGGTCAGGCACTCAAATCACAGATATCATGCGGTAGTAACCAGGAATCGGTGTTCATGCATTCTTTGTCTAGCAAATCAGGTATTTGCATGTGAGATGTGTTTATACATTTCCTGTTAGTGGTCAGTGGGTCCCCTCACTTGTCAGCTGGAAATACAAACAAGGTCACAATATGTTGCGTTAATGATCAGCAAAACTGCAGCCTCTGACAACAGTGTGCAAAGTACTTTGCTGTGAGCTGGTCATTTTATTGTGCTTTATTCTCAGTTTTTAAGTGTTGAAGCCTGCAGTGCTGCCAGTCTCAGAGCCGCACTTGATTCAGTATGGTCTGCTCACACCTGCTGCTTTGTGTACACTGTAAAACATGAAGCTGATTGTGCTGTGTGAGTGTGACACTGTTGGCAGATAAGAAAGAACTTAAAAGTGCGTACATACATTTACCACCGTCAAATAATTATCCCAGTTAGCCATTACTTTCTCAGTCAACATTGTACTGTTAAATGATGGGTTAACTTTATAAGGCTGGTCTGAGTGTGGCTTGTAGTGTTATTAGATTAAAGATTACAGGCTCACCATAATCAGTGTTCTTTTTCTATTAGAAGCATGAATGTGTATATCAAATTGCACACTAGACACAGGACTTAGAATTTTTGTGGTCATAGACAAAAACTTCTCTTCTGAGGGCAGTTAGAATACAGTATATCGATACACAACAGTGGATTATTCAGAGTTTTTTTCCCTCAGGTGCTAATCTGAGCTGTAACTGGTGACCTTTAACCATTTTCTATCCACCTCCTCTTTTTGATCTATTCCGGACTCTCTACCCCTCATTTGTCATCTCAATCAATGTGGATTTAATCTTTTTTAAATCAATCTTCATCTTTTCTTCTGTTTCTCTTACGCCTGTGCCCTCGTCGTTTCCCTGTGCAGCAGAGCGAGTCGTGGATGGGAGGCGATGACGAGCCTCTGACTGGATTCAGCTGGAGAGGAGGCTGTGAGAGGGAGACCACAGGAATTCAGATCTGGAGTGAAGTCTTTGTGGTCGACAAACCTGATGGTAGCAAGGTACACAGTCATCAAACAAACACCATAAATCCATATGGGCCTCTCACGTTGTCACCCAAGGTTAAAGTGTATTTTTAAAGGGAACTGGTAAACATCACTATTCTTATTCTTAGTATCAACATTTAAACGCCCTATGTGGCCTACAAACTGAGAATGCCAACATGTCACAGTCATTGCATCTGGTCCCGACAGGTTGCTGTGCTCCTCGTTGACACTCAGGGAGCATTTGACAGCCAGTCCACCATAAAGGACTGTGCTACAGTGTTTGCCCTCAGCACAATGACCAGCTCTGTACAGGTGAGACTTAAAGCATGTCTTATTTAGTGGAAAATGTCTTTTTAATCCTAAAATGTTTGTTTACTGTCATGTTGTCGTTTTCAGGTATATAATCTCTCCCAGAACATACAGGAGGATGACCTGCAGCATCTGCAGGTTAGTGTCATTTCTTCTCTGTCCTGCAAAGAGGCTGTTACACCAACTTAAGTTATCTGAAAATAACTTCTTTCTCTCATATATATATATTTAGCTATTCACAGAGTATGGCCGGCTGGCAATGGAGGAAATCTACCTGAAACCTTTTCAGGTACTGGAGGCCTTTGTTGACTTTGTACACAAATAACATTTCTATAGTCCTAAATAATGGGTGCTATTGAACTTGCACCAAAAAAAACGAAAGGTCTGGACAAACAGTGACATAAGTGTTATTATTATTATCTTCCTAAAATCAAATATGAGTTTCATTGTGTCTCTGTGATCTTTGTGTTTCAGTCTCTGATGTTCCTGATTCGGGACTGGAGTTATCCTTACGAACATGACTACGGACTGAAGGGAGGCAACTGCTTCTTGGAGAAAAGACTACAGGTGAGACTCATTTTCTAACATTAAACGTGGAATGTTGTTTTTCTGCACATCGTTGAAGAATTGAATGCTGCATGCCAAACGCTCAAAGTCTCACACACCAGACCTCTTTTTGAAAAGCACAAACATACTCAGTGAATCATGTATTTGGGTGTACACATTTACACATCAATCAAAACACTTTCACTGTGAGAGATTTATTTTCTTGTCTGTTCACATAGGTGAAACAGAACCAGCACGAAGAGTTGCAGAATGTGAGGAAGCACATCCACTCCTGCTTCTCCAACATCGGTTGCTTCCTGCTGCCACATCCGGGCCTCAAGGTGGCCACCAACCCATACTTTGATGGGAGGCTGAGAGGTGAGAAAACAGGAACAAAGATATGCCCTAACAATGACGAGTGACAGCTACCACATTCAAGTGTTATGCCTCAGAAAACAACCGCAGTGTACCTGTTCGTGTGTTTCAGACATTGATGGGGATTTCAAGAAGTCACTGGCCAGGCTTGTGCCTCTCCTCCTGGCCCCAGACCGACTGGTGGAGAAGGAGATCGGTGGAAATAAAGTGACCTGCAGAGATCTCCTGGAGTATTTCAAGGTCCTGCACAATGTTATTAAAGTCCAGTACTGTAGAAATTACGGGCCATTAAACATAAAGCTTCAGATGAAACACTGTAATGTTGAATTGGTCTTTTGAAAGTATGGTAACCCATAAAGACTAAAGACACTATGTAAAACTACTGACCCTGGTTACCAACATGGCTTTTTGTTTTAAGTCTCAGAGTAAGGCAGGTGTGAACAGTCATATTTGTGTGAATTACGTTTCAGCCCTTTGGCTGTCTAAGCTGCAAGAATCTCAGTATTGCACAGGAAACTGGTTTGATAATCTATATTGTTTTACATTCCTGCAGGCTTACATAAAGATCTACCAAGGTGAGGAACTGCCTCACCCAAAGTCCATGCTGCAGGTTAGTCACTGTCACAGATCTGAGTTGGACTTTTATCAGACTTTTTTGGCATGAACTCTCAAAACCATTCTCATTGTCTCTTCCTGTTTATCAGGCGACTGCAGAAGCCAACAACTTGACTGCTGTGGCAGGAGCCAAAGACTTATACAGCAAGAACATGGAGCAGGTGAGGACGAGTTTTTCTTCCACAATCCACAAACCTGGTAAAGAGCACCAGGTGCCATTGAGGGATAGAAGTGTGTAATCATAATGTAATTATGATACAGAATACTTCAAATAGTACACCCCACAGAAAGCACCTTTGTCTTGCTTCGAGCCTTCATCTGTGTGTCCCTTTCAGGTCTGTGGTGGAGACAAGCCCTACATCGCGCCGGCTGACCTTGAGCGCTGCCACGAGGAGTTTCGTGAGCACTCTGTGCGCTTCTTCCGCTCCGTGAAGAAAATGGGCGGCGAAGAGTTCTGCCAGCGCTACCAGAATCAGCTGGAGGCGGAGCTAGACGAGACCTACACCAACTTCTCCAAGCACAACGACGGCAAAAACATCTTCTACACGGCACGCACACCCGCCACACTTTTTGCGGTTATGTTTGTCACCTACGTGGTGTCCGGGGTGACGGGCTTTATCGGTCTCAGCACCTTGGCAGCGTTGGCGAACCTGGTGATGGGCGTGGCATTGATGTCGCTCTGCGCCTGGGCGTATGTGAAGTATTCTGGAGAGTTTCGGGAGGTGGGAACGCTGATAGATCTGGTGGCTGAGACGCTCTGGGAACAGGTGGGTAGTCGATGTCAGGGGAGGGAGCAGTGTGTCTGTGTTTGTGTGTGTGTGTGGCAATATACATGGTCAGAGCAGAGATTGTGTAGCAGAACTTTTAAACGCATTAGATATTAAGGCAGATGAAAGCTAGAAATCAGTAAATGACAGCCAGCAAGTTCCAAGAAATTTAAGCACAGAGCAGCCAAAGACGTGTTTGAGGTGATACAGAAATTATGTATCTATTACTTTAAGCTGAGACTACTATGATGGGACTTTTACTTTCTTCCAGTTTAATCTGTGGATTGTTTCCTTCAATTAATAACAATATCATGAAAAATAATCCATCTTCCTCAGAATCAAAGGTGATGTCTGCAAAGTGGATTTTTTGCCGTATCAGTAGAGTAAAGATGCAACATGTCATCAGACCAGCAAATGTAGATCTTGAGTTACAGAAAATGAGTTTTTCAGTCCTACATTTCATAGTTTGTCCACCAGAGAGCACTGAGAGGTTTATTTTCAGATCAGTACATGTAAGTCTCGTTCCCTTGGTCATGTTCGGCCAATAGACGATGTTCTTGGATTTTTAATTTCTCACATTCTTATGTCGGTATCTGCCTAAAGAATTACGTAGTTATTTAAGTTATAAAAACTGGAAATCAGTTTTGGCTAAAGTCTACACTTAAGGGTCAAATTTAAGTTTTTCATGTCATTTTATTGTGTTTTTTGTTTTTGCTCTCTAGATTGTTTCATATTAATTTGACATTCCTCTTGTTTTGGTTTATTTATAGGTTTTTACAAAGCCTGAAAATCGTTTCATCAGTTTTTTTTTTCCTTTTCTCAAATGCATGTTTCTGATTGTCTCAACATCTCTCATCCTCACATCTCATCATCTATCTTACAAACTATTTCACGTCCACCTCCATGCTTTACCTTTCATCTCTCCATCAGCTGTGCACCTGCAGGCCGAACTCGGGAGTACACATAACGGGTCAAACTGTTTGTGTTTCATGGACGTTTGGATTAATCACAGCAGCGGCCGTCATGTCTTTTCTGATTTCTCCCTCCTTTCTGTGCTTTTGTCTCTCTCTTGTCCTCTTTCCTCTCCGGCCTTACAGAAGACTGTCAGAAAGGTGAGAGGTGTCGCTTCCCATTTCTCCGATCCTCTCCCCGCCTGCCGTTCCCAACATCCGATCCCATTTTCCTTTCCTGTTACTTCCCTGTTACTTTCTCCTCCCTCACCACCTTCTGCTACTGGTCTCCCTGTATTCTTTTCATTGGGACGGTTCAACATCTTCCAGTCTTTCATCTCTTATCTTTCTTTTAACCTTTTTTTTTCTATCTCCAAACTTTTGCAAACTTTCTTTCTTTTTGTCCTCTTCCAGTATCTGTCTGTCTGTCTTGTTCCCTGTCTAACTCTCCCGTCCCTCCCTGCTGTCCTCTCAGGTTTTTTCCAAACTTTTGGAGCCTGTCAGGAGCCGTCTGGCTTGGCCCGTCTCTCTCCTTCCTTCATTCCTATCAGGAGCCACTCTGGGAATCGAAGCTCCTCTCAACAACAACTACAAGAAGACGAAGTAGCTGCTGGACGACAGGCCGACTTACAGACTGTTAAACTTGCTTCTTAGATCAAGACTTCTGCAATGTGCTGGCTTCTTTATTGTTCATTTTCAGTCCAATGATGCTGGATTTTTTTTTTCACTCTGAACTTCCCTGAATGTATCTGAACACAGGCCAGGCCCACCTCAGGATCTCAAGGACCTGAAGTCTGCCCAAACGGTTTTTAATCATTTTGACTTGTGATTTCTTTCTTTTTTCAGTTGAAGAGGTTTTGTTCAGTTGTGTTGTGAGTTTTGTTTTGTTTAAGGAGTTTCTGTGGTCAGCATGTTGGAGACTACGTCCCGTTTTTGTTCCTTTTTACTTTTACTTTAAATGTTTTTCTTCCCTAACCTTCTTTCTTTCAGTTTCTTTGTCCCCTTTTATGGTGTTTTAGATGAGTAAACTTGACCTTGTTCTCACACAGACACCCTCTGTCTCCTCTCCTACAGGTCCTGAAGCCATTAAGTGAACATTATATGGAAGACAACGTCAGACAGACGGTGGTTAACTCCATCAAAGCCAGCCTGACAGAACAGGGCTCGCAGCACACCAAGTTAAAGACTCACTGACGCTCTTCCTCCTCCTCATCTCCCCTCTCGTGTTCATTGCCCTCCCGCCCACTCGCTCAATGTGCTCAATCCTAGAACTGTGGAACTAGTTCAACACCAAAGCTGACCCCCTTTCTCCCCACTCCCGGCCCCTGAACGCTCATCATCACACTACTGCCCAGCTTCATTTGCTGTTGTGGACCTGTAGGCTCGCTGTCCGCTCTGCTCGTCGTCGCCCCCCAGTGCCTCAGAGCAGAAACTGCACGTTCACGAGAGGACCGAGCGGAGAAGCCGGCGGCGGCGCCTCTTGCCAAAACAGGACGAAAGACTGTCATCTTCTCCAGTGTGCCATGCTGTTATAGAGGCATCTTGTGTTGTATTGCATACTGTAGGCTCTCACACACACACACACACACACACACACACACA
>JAOXYL010000039.1:16691334-16701797 GCA_028564955.1 Terapon puta
CTGGGACTGCACAGCTTACTGCCACTAACCAGTGAAGCTTTTCAGCCTGAACAAAAACTGAACAAAGAGCCAAACTGATAAATTATCCATATTTCCCCACTGAAGCTTCTAACACATTGTCAAGCAGAACAAGGGGGAACGTCGCGGCTTCGAGGCATTTCTTTTGTCAGACGAAAATATTATGTCATAAACTCCTTCCCTTCCTGCTGACCCCGGACAGTTCCCCCTCATTCCATTTTTAGAACACAAGTTTTTGAGCAAACAAACATCATACATGTCTAATTCAAGAATATCCTGTGAAGTCTGTGGCATAAGAGGCGCGTTGGGGGAAAGGAGGAGGGCATGACATGAATGGACTGGAAGTGGCTTTCTGGCCACATACTGAGATTTAAGAGGACAGCAGTAGCAAAAGGAATTCCAATGGATGGCCTCTTCAACCCCTAAATGGCTCAGGAGACACAGAGAGAGTGAAGTAAATCCCATTTGGGATTAAGAATTTCGAGGCACTGGCTCCATTTTGGAGGATTAAGGTTTGGGCTGGACCTATGCAGACAGGCAAACAAAGAAAAAAACTCCTCGGGGAGGTCCGCAAGAGTGAAATCCCTCCTTATCTTTACCGTAGGAGCCCCTTCAAATTCCCAACATGAGTGTGAGTGGTCTGCAAAGGTCACGCACTAGTATGAAATCCCTGTCACGATGGAGGATCCACCAACAGACAATACATTCCTCTCAGTCCAGCGGTGCATTTAGGGACATTTGAGACGTCCATTATGGGAATGACCTTTTAGTTCAAGTCCAGCATCTTCAAAACTGGCATTTGTCCCAAAAGTGCACTCGTGGTGCGTTACTGCCCACATTCTTCTCTGCAAACATGGAAATTGGCCAAAATCGTGGTTCCACCCACCCCTTCAATCTTTACAATCCTCATTTTACAATCCAGACATTTGGATTATACTTATCTAAACATATCTAAACAACATTTTAGATTTAGTTGCCTTGGTTCAGAAACAAAAATGTTTATCACTCTGTAAATTTCAGATGTACCGCTCTCTGTTTTTTATGTTCTTGCTCAGTAAATAAAATCTCAATAGCATCTATTGTGTTTCCCCATCTATTATGCATTTCAGCAGGGTCAAACAATTGCGAGACAAACTGGAACAGGAAGCAAAGCTGGACTTCACATCAATCACTTTCGCCAATAGAGTTCTTCATCCTCCAATGTATACTCATATAATTTGGGACTTATTCAACGTCCAGAACCGGAGTCTGCATACGAGGAGGAGGATTTGCGAGCACGAATTCCTTTCATTTCTGCATGTGTTATGCCTGCATTTAACATGTGTAGTGAGGCTGTTGTCTTGAGGATAGGGTTGATGTTAAAGGTTAAATCCACACTGGCAGAATACTGCGGTCGGCTGAAACTTTGTCCACACCCCAATCAGTGATGTGAAAACAGGTGTTTTCCATTCAAAGTTAAGAGGTTAAGGTCACAGATAGTTGATTCAACTTCTTTTGACATGAGTCCCAGAGGCAATTTTGAAACTCATTGTTCAATCTTTAGCCTCCATGCTTGAACCACCACACCCAATTCAATGCACAGACTGTCGCCACTCATTAGATACTCAGAGAAGGACACAAAGCACCGTGCTTCAGGCCTGTCAGTCCCTGTTCCCTCCAAACACTTTGTGTGTGCAGAAGAATAAATAAGTCATTTAATTTGGTTAATATTTCATGGATTTGTGTGAATGTTTGAGGGGTTGTTTTGTGTCGCACTTATCTTCAGTTCCTTCGTTTGCTAAAGTCCGAAAATCACCTCAATGCCAAGTCAGAAGCTTCAGTGATGACCTGATTTGCTCTTGTTGATTCAATTTTTTGTTTCGCGCCGTTGCTCTGGTTTCTGAAACGTTCTTTTGTCCTACTAACTTATCAGCCATAGAAAAAAAAATAATCCATCATTCATTCAATTTTTCCCTCACTGTTCCAGAAATCTATTTAGGGGATTTCATAATACCTCTTTTATGCGGCAGGTGTGTGAATGACGCAGGTCTACTGACGCACTGGCCTTATTCATGAGGGAGCAGTAACAGGTTTATCTCTGGCTCTCTCTGGTACGGGAGTCGGCGCCTCGGCACGCTGAATTTCACAGGGTTAGAGTGAATAATTACCAAATAAAGTTAAGTCTCACATCTGTCCCTCTGGCCATTCAAACACTTTATCTCTGGTTTACCACACAAGCGCTTGTCTCTGTTAAATGGTGTTTAGATATTATTATATAAATTTTATCCAAACGGAGAAGCTTAGTCAGCAAAGAGGGGCCGCATCCAACTCCAGTTGGGATCAACAGTTTATATTAACACTTTAAGACAGTTGTATCGTCGGGCAGCTACACTTATTTACTTTACTTCACATCTTTATCTTCAAGTCGAACGTTTGTTTTGGTGAAAGCGTTGCTTACACATTTAAATGGTGATTGAAAAGCTGTCAAACAGAAGAAAGCAGGTTTGAGAGTGGACTTTAAAAAAAAAAAGTGGACTCAGGATCGATGGTATTTACATTTCATTACTATCATGGTGTCGCTCTGTTCCTCATGGGAGAGAAGTTGGCAGAAGCAAAAGACACCAGCTCTAGACAGCAATGCTCAAAAGTACCCTGATGTTTCTGTAAAACATAACCAAACTAACAAGCAACCTCCACATCCTTCTTCACGCCTTTTTGACTCTCTAAGGTCTCTCCACCGCTGGAAAGCCTCACCGATGTTGATGCAGCTCTTTGCCCTTGCTTGATCATGTGTTTGCCCATCCTTCCTTCTTCTTGACAATGCACTTATGTTGTGGTGTTTAGCACTTTAGCATGTACTGAATATTGCTTCCCTTTCGCTCTTGCAGCCTTTTACCAATCCTGCACACGGCAGCCAGGGTTGCATAAGAACACTTTTTTTCTGTACCGAGCCTTTGTCACAAATTGTCATAGTTAACTCAAAGGAAAAGCTGCTGCACCAAAAGTTTGAGAGATCACTTTCGCTGCTCACTGGTTCTGTATTAGTGCTTTACTTCGACTGGTGGCCCCGAGTAACACAAAACATGCCATGCAAGATGATTAATATGAACTTTCACAATTTTCTATATTCATTTCAAAGCTTTTTTTTTCTCGTAAATTTGTCATTTTAATGCATCTTTAATTCAATTCCCCTTGCCTTTAACTTGCCTTAGCTTGTGAGTGGATACCATAGTGGTTTATATGAATTAAATAGCATACTTACAATACTCTTTTACTAGTTGTTGTTTATCGTGGTTGAGTCTGTACCAGTATGTACACATGTGTTGGGCTCAGAGGTTTCATGTGTGTCAGCTCATTCCTTTTCTGTGCATACGATGCACGCACCACATGTCAAACATAATGTACAGCTAAAGTGTGCATTCATTTGTGTGCATGAATGTATGTGTGTTAGCATGCAATCAGATATGTTTTCTTTTTGTGTGTGTGTGTGTATGTTCCCAAATACATAACATCACCTGTTAAATCAATTCAGGAAATGTGAATTCCCTGCTGACAGTCTCAGCTGTTAAAATACTTCTAGTCCTCCTGACCATCTATAGATCTTCTCTTCAGTGATTTTTGTCACTAAGTTGATCTTTTCGAAGATCATCCTTATCAGTCCTCATCCTGGCCCATCTTTTTTTTTCTTATCAGAGGCTGTCAGCCATCCTGTTGGCCTGACCTGATATGAAAAATAATCAAACAGAGGTAACCGAGGGCAAGGTCTTATTTTTTTTCAAGATTTTGGAGTGGTGCCATTCTAATGTTTTCTATGGCGTGGTTATGTCCATTGAACATCCTGTTTGCCCATTTGAAACCCATTACTCAATTGTTCTCTCTCCATTGCTGCGTGAGACGACATCAGTTGTATTTTCTTACTGATACAAGACCATTAAACCTTGACGCACTCCTCTTGTTTGCTTTGACTCTCGGGACCCTGGAGGCCATCTGTTGAAGTCATCAAATCCACAAAGACATACTCAGGGCTATTACGAAGAAAACTTATTAAATTAATTTAAAAAATAAGCTGGCATTTTACAATTCTTCCCGACATTAGATAAGATGTGAAATTCATTTTTTTGTATTTTGGATGAATTAACCTGTTACGAGTAGCTAAAACAGCTGTTTCACTGTCCTCTCTGGTTAAAGGTTTCTTCTCTGCCAGCAGTGATGTTTAAAGAGCACGTCTTTATCTCTACAGTAAGACAAGAAGTGAAACTGACAGGAGTCAACAGAAATCATTATTAGCATAACATTAGAATACCAACAAAGCTGTCCCACGTTAATGGGTGCAACAAAACCAAAAGGAGACCGACATTACACCCATACATCCTGAGAAGAGTTGTGATCAGCTATCATAAATGAAAACACCTCTGTGTGTGTGTGTGTGTGTGTGTGTGTGTGCAGGGCTTTTAAGCTCCATCACGTGTACATATTTGGTGCAAAAGCTCTGAATAACAAAAATACATTTATCTCCTATGCATCCTAATCAGACAATATTCATTTCCTGAATTTCTCAGCTTTTTCAGAGGCTGTCACCAGATCCCTCAACTGCAAGTGGGCCGCATGGCAGTGTGACACCCACATGATTAAGTGAGATTCATCTGCCACATGCATCCCAGCAGCTGTGCAGTGACATTGAAAGCGCTGCTTTGCAAGTTAACAGTTACTTCAAACTGGAAGAAAATTAACTATAGCAAAGCTACTCTATGGAAGAATCTAGTTTGGTTAACTAAAGCTCCTTATATAAACTTCTTTATATAAAAAAGATCAAATTGACAATGTAAAGGTGATACATGAAATTATGTAAAACACACACCGACTCATTTGAGTGCTTGTAAAAAGTACTAGCTGAGATTGAAAAGTGACCGATGGTACGCCACAGGTGGTTCAGTCCCTAAAGTGGTATGCCAATCATATTTCACTGTCAAAGCCTGACAGTAGGATGGAATATGAGTAGCACAGCACTCAGGATCAAAGAGAAAAGGAACTAATTTAAAAAAATAATCCTGTCCCATAATAATCCCAAAAGTGTTTGTCATTTCAGTAGCTAACTCCACAAAAAGTCAAACAACTGCTTTGGTCACTATGCAAATATGTATAGCTGAACAGTCGTAATGTAATTAAATAACTTTTTTTATTAAGTTTTAAACTACTCACAACATTGCTACTGGGTGTGAAATGTATCACAGATCAGAGCTGCTCAATTCCACATTTCATCTGAAAAAAAAAACAAAACAATGGTAGCATTTAAATATTGCTATTTTACTTTTTTTTTTTTTTTTAAGTCACATGACATTTCATACAAGCCTGTATGGTTTTCACAGTGCTGCTGTTAAATAGAGCACTGTGTCCTGCGTGACTCCAGGGTCATTATAAACACAATGAAAGGTGAAACCTGAGTTTACACATGGAAACTGACAGCGGTTGGTGTTTACGGACAACAATAAACACAACAGCACAGCTACCAAGCAAGGTAACAACAGGATGTCTCTTAAGTATATTTTTGTAAATCTTATGTAAAGACTTCTTTGATTAAAGTTACACTGTGGAGAGTTTGACCACTGGTGGCGCTGTGGAGCAAACAGCATGATGACACACACAGTTCAGTAGTGTGAATATATATATTGGTATATTACTGCATATCAGTGGTAGAGCAGTGAGGGACAACAGTGCTAAAGTAAAAGAGGCAAAACTTCAATCACAGCGTTTTTAAAAAGGCTTTTTATGAAGGATTACTGAGTAAATCAATCAGTATGTTTTTTCATTATATGAAATATAATTAGAATTTCAAATGCACTAAATAAACTTATCTTATTTTATCTTATTTATCTGGCAATCCAAAAGCTGTAAAATAATCTAAAGCTCCGGGTATAAAAATAAAATAATAGTTGTTTTGTGGATAAACTGATAATATATAAAACATGTTTCAGGTAAAATACTTACAGAAATATCACAGCATAAGGAAACGTTTACCTCATAGCATCACTTACACTAAACAAACCTGAAATAAATAATAAACCTAAACATATCTGAGGCCTGTGCTCCACTCTCACGTTAGCCTGCAGCTACACTGTTGCGTTAGTATGACTAAACTGCACTCAAGCTCAATTGTGGTTGTCTAGAAAATAAACAGTCTAGCCTGTGGGAGTGATTTAGTCAGAATTAACAAAACAAACCTCAAAAAGGGCATGTGAATGTGCGCTTGTGTGTGTGCATGTTTTTTCTAAATTGCACCCAAATTCAGTCTGGAGACTCCGAGGTAATTTCCTCTTCAGGATATAAAGCAGCTCAGCCTGCAGGCTCCGTGTCTACCAAGCAATATTCTTCCCCTGGTTTCAGTACCTTGGCCTCTGACCATGACAGACTTGGTTTGTGTGGCTTCTACTCACACACTATAAATCTCCCAAACACATCTCAGGGTCTGCACTGACCACTATTGTCTTTTGAGGAAAACCACTCCAAAAGGACTTACTCAGCAACACCTTGTCACAATATTTCCTCTTCCGTCCTGTTCATTTATCTGTGCGCTAACTCTCCAGACCTGCAATGACAAATTTCCCCTCCACCACCAGACTGTGTCTCCCACCTGCTCTCCTGTTCCTACTTGCCTCTTTTTCCCCTCATCGGTCTTCCTACTTGCATTATTTCCTGCCTGTACCTTGGACTGCCATCTTTTTTCCTTCACCTGGTATATAAACATTGTCTTTCAACCATATTTGTTGTACTTTTGGGTCCCAACCTGTGGTGTTAAACATGTAGCCTGAGCTGGCCATGCGGCAGAGTAACGAATGTCACCCGTGAGAGACGAGAGCAGACAAAGGCAGCACCACAAACCTCTATCAACAACTGCAATACTGCCCAGAAATATAGCAATTACATATTTCCCCACAGCTTTAACCCCGACCTCGACTCCACCATCCTCCTCCAATTCACACCGAACAAGACGAGCTCTGAACGTCCGCGGCACCGTGAGCAATCGCAGACAGGGAAGTGTGTGCCACATCTTACATTAGCCTTGACTTGTGATGAAAATGTGACCACGGCTCCAGCTCTGGGAATTATGTTCATGATTTATGTCAAATGCCGATGTTCGGTGCCAGCGCAGGAAATAGTGTGACCTTTCGGAGGACGCAGACACTCAGAATGAAGGTCAGTGTGGTGGATTGACGGCCGTTTCACATTTTTCTGCAGAAGACGAGAGTCCTATCACTCAGTTTGTCTTTTTTATTAACTGTGAGTGCAGCCTTTCCCTAATTTTAACCACACCGGATACCACCCACATATATTGTAGATATTGTATTGTCTTAACCCCTGTTTTGTAGAATCTGGCACTACTTTTTCATTCCTTTAATTCTGACCCCATTTTCAGGAAAACATTGCAGTGATAACCACTCCCACTATGAGAAAAGCTGATGTTATTAATTCTAGTACAATTAGGAAAAGACTCAGGGAGATGATGTGTGTTTTGAGTTGTTAAAGAGGAAGACGGGGCTCTCCGCAACCCCCAACAGGCTTAAAAGGTTGCAGCTGAACCAAACAAACTCAATGGTATTGAACAGGTTCTGTTTAATTGTCCTGTATTGACGCTGTTGTCAGTCCATGTTGGGAGCTCTCACACTGGGTGCATCAGGGCCAAATGGCAGTGACCCAAAAGCAGCATCCTCCCACGGAAGCTCAACAGATGTACAGTAACATGGTCGTACATCTCGTTCAAAATACATGCAGGCAAAATAATCATTATCTGTGAAAGTGTGAAATTGCTCCTCCTGAATGTTGGGGTCAACTATCAGTCGATCATTGCCGATGAATAGCAGTGCAGCTGGATTGTTTTCAGTATTTCTGCTCCTAAGTGTTTAAAAATCTCCTTTCTTCATCACGAGCAGGCGGTTCAGTTTGTGGAGAGCAGCAAACACGAAGTCCAAAAGCAACACTGACGACGTTCCGGAGTTATTTGAAAGTTGGAAACAGCAAACATATGTTTGAGATTATTCCAAGGAGTTTCCCTGAACCAACATAAGGGACTTACATAATCTCACTCCCTGATGAAAAATGGCTTTCTTAACCTTTTCAGCCCTCGTGTAGAAACATTAAATCACCCATATTCTTTTATTGTGAAATGTACTGTATTAATGTCAGCATCTGTGAGGAATATAAAATAAATAAATATAAAAAAGAAAATGTGCTGATAAAGCCAAACTGAACCCAGATCGCCTCCTTTAAACTCAATAAACCTGTGTGTGTGTGTGTGTGTGTGTGTGTGTGTGTGTGTGTGTGTGTGAGAGTGACTGTATATGTGTGTGTGTATAAGATGTTTTATTCAAGATGTAAAAACAAACCTAAGCTTATTTACTTATTGAAAGTTAATGAGACCACATTCCAATATGTTTAAACTAAACTGAGCTGTGGTGAGAATTATTTTCTGAAGAAATATGCTCTGAGTATTTCACCTAGGGGATTTTTAAAATCAACGATCGGTGGTCTCTTAGTTCAGCCCTTTCTCCTTCTTGCCCTCCATCTTTTAGGCCTCAGGCTTGGTTACACTCGAGAACAAGATACTACAAACAACACTACACAAACGGACAGACCACACACATTAAAGAAAGCAAACGTATACAAAATATCAGTGCTGAAACACCTCAAGTTGATCAATTAATATTTTCCAAAGACAAATAATCAACTGTAGCTCTGTCATTTATTAATAAACTTGACTGCAGTCATGCCAGCAACTCTGTGAGGCTTAGACACAGTGGTGCTTTGAACAAACCATGAATGAGTACAAAAGTTCAAGTATTTGCTGAGATGTTTCAGTCTTGATCAAAGTGGCTGACCAACATCCACAGAGCCATGTTGCTGCGGCGTTACGGCAGAGAAAAAAGTCAAACATTTCCTAGCAACCTCTCAAATGTGAGAATTTTGTATGTTTTTCTGATGCTTATCGAGTATCTTCATGTTTAGGACAAAACAGGCTATTTGAGGATGTGAAGGGCATTATTAATTATATATATTTTTATTTTATAGACTAAATAAATACTAATATAATCACAATAATAATCAACAGCTAAATCGTCTGCTCTGATCTACTTCCCTGCTCTCAGTAAATCTCCCTGTGATTCATCGGACTCCGTGACCTTGTGTGCCAGAGGGTGTCTGGCTGTAAACACAATGACGCTTTAATGATCCGTCCTGGTCACCTGGTTTCACTCGACTGCATCATATTACCCTGCCTCATACCTACGTGCCGTTACCCCTGTCTGCTTTTCAGATAGAACTTTCTAATTATAGTCGTCTAGTTTTCTAAGGACACGAGGTCCCGGCTGATTACAAGGCGAGTGAAGGATTTAATGTCTTGCTCCGAGGCGCCTCGTATATTTGAGAGAACGACCGCAGAAACGTGGGAATCAGAAGGAAACATTAATGATCTTTCCAGGTAATCGATTAAAGGGGAATTCTACTGATTGTGCACATAAAGTCCATTTAATCAGCAAGCGGGTCTTTTTTCTCAGCTTGTGGAAACAGTTGCGTAATGTCTTCAGGACTCTGATTGAGCTTTGTCATGTTGGAGAAAATAATCCCTGATGATGTCATCGGGTTTTCAGGGCTTTAAATTTGGAGGTTTGGACACTGAAAGACAAAGAGGTGCACCAGGCAGGGGGGATCAATGGGAAAAATGCTTATGTCAGTTGCATTATGGGAAATGTAGGATCCAAGTCAGGATGTCTCAGCTTTGGCTGTTTCTGCTCCGACCATCCAAATTTAAATCTGTCTCTTGTGAGACCCCTTACTTTTTAGATGTGCAGATTACTTTACTTTACCTATTTCATTTTCATTTTTGGCCTTTAAAATGATGAAAACTGGGACAAATGCTCATCAGCTTGCCTTGAAGTAGCTCATTTAGTCCAAAGGTAAATGGATTCAGTTTATAAGAAGGTGTAAGGTAGAGAACGACTGAAGGTCAAAGGACTGGAGGAGCTCCACCCTACAGTCGTTGGCCTTTATTATTTGATAAATGACTTACAGTTACAGCCTTAACCTCTGCTGATCGTCCAGCGCTGGACTACCTGATCACGAGTTCTGGTTTCATCAGCGCCTTGAACTTCCCCCTCTTTACGTGTCTGAACACTGCAGGTGAAAACCCACATCCACACGGCAGCTTATCACTGTGAGAACCGCAGCTTTCTCAGAGCAGCATGGGCCGCTGATAAGCAGGCAGCTTCAAATGTTATCACATACACTCCACCAACATTGTGTCAAGCACACTGAGGAGAGAGGAGGCTTGAAATGTGTGTGTGTGTGTGAGTGAGTGAAAACATAGTACCAAATGTTTACATGATACAGTAGTGGTTTTTGGCTCAGTGGGGGTCTATTCTCAGGGTTATTCTCAGCTCTTTCATGCTGCCCCATCCGCTGTGGGTGTGTGTGAGTGT
>JAOXYL010000039.1:16709045-16720036 GCA_028564955.1 Terapon puta
TTGGTTGCTTGTCAAACTAAGTGTTTGTTCTTTTGGTTTATATGAATACCATTTCTGCCAACATGATCACATTTTTCTCCTTTAAGTCTCTAATAATAAGAAACTCTACTTTGAGATACTAAAACACAATTTCAGAGTAATTATTTTAAGATATTTAGTTATAATTTACACCATTTTTTTATTATTGTTGGAGACTAAATCATTGTTGTGACAAAAAAAGATTTTGAGCTACAACATCAATATTTTGTGATAACAAGTAATTACTTTGAGATATTTAGTCTTTTTATACTAAGCATAAGCATAAATGAGTTTGGACAATTTGTATAATAGACGATATGTTAATTATTTATTCAAAAACATAACAAGAAATTATGACAACCGATTAGTGTTTTAGCACTAATGAGCGAACACAGCAGTCTTTTGGTTTCAAAGGTACAAACTACATGAAGCAGTGAAGTAATACAGAGGAAAGTTACAGAAAATCGACCTGACAGGTCAACACTTGTGGTTCTGTGACAGGAGGTGTAAACACACCTGCTTTCTGTTTGGACACAAACTCCAGCAGCAGACCTCTCAGACGCTCAATCTCCTGTTTGGAGCTGGAGGCTTCCTCCTCATACTTTGCTATCGTCCCCTCAAAAACGTGAAAGATTTCCTCGGCAGCCGCTGACAGTCGCTCGTTCACGAAAGACCTGAGGAGCAGCTGGGCAGACATTTTAATCTGACTGCTTCTGTGAAAGTGAAATACACAAAACGAGAACTTAGGGGAGCTGGATGTGGTACTGTGTTGTGTTAGCAGAGCAGCTGCGGAAGTTAACAGTGAAGAAACCACAGAAGAAGAGTGCAGTCAAACCTGTGCTGCCCCCTGCAGGACAAACACAGCATGACAGTACATTTATTTTATTTTTTTTACCCTGACTAAATATTTAAATATTTACATGTTTTATGTGTGTTTACAGTGCCCTTTATTTATTTAGTGTTTAATGTTTTACTTATATATTTGACATATATTTAGAACAACAGTCAGTTCATTTAGGTGCCAGTTTGTTGTGTTGGTCTATGGTCCTGTGTTTTGTGCTATACTCCACTTCTGTAAACAATAGCACAAATATAATGTAAAAAAAAGAAGAAATAACCCATGAAAATGTATCAAAAATACCATTTGGTATCATAGAAATATGAAGCCATTTTGTGTAATCAGTGATGCCTGAGCAAACATCTCCCTGAAATAAATTTGTGTTTGAGGAATCCATAAATCCACATTTCAATTAATGTATGTGTAACCCGTCACAGTGAATTAACATTTCTTCTTTAAATGTCAACTAATCACATGAAGCCATAGTGACTTGATTATTTGTCAAATGCGAGAAGCAGAAAATGTTCCAAACCGACGTCAAATGACAGAGAAACAAGTGAATGGCTCTCTTTTATTAACAGTAAGAAACAATGCAGGTAGTTGAACAAATATAAAATGCATGAAACATCCACAAAATATTAAACAAAAAATAAATAAAATGGTGTTTTTTTTCTTTACAAAAATGACAAGAAAAAAATGACAAAGAACACTGATCAGATGACACATGTAGAATTTCAAAAATAAACATGTACCTAGCATTCACAGTCCCCAAATTTCATTTTTTTGATAAAACAGGGGGAGGAAACAAAAGAAAACAGGAACACGATTAGAGGCTTTGTTTGTACAGACAGAATAGTTCCAGAGAGGCGGGGCGCTCACTCCTGATATCAGTCAAAGTGATCTCAGTCTGCATCAAACCGTTTGACATCTGATGAGGCCTTTCAATTCTTCTTCACTGCTTCTGTCTGAAAAAAGAAAACCCCACCACAATTTGATGTGCAAAATAAGAGAAACTGTTTTTAGACAACTACATCTTTTTCTTTTAATCAATGCCCTTCTGTAGTCAAAATGGGCACTTTGAGGCATTTAAAAAAACATTGTACAGTACAGTATAGAGAGAAGGAAATGAACATGTATACTGGTACCTAAATTCACTATTGCAAGAGTATCTAAGTACTAATACACTGCCTTTACTCTAGAACACAGACTATAAGCTCAAGAGAGACTCGGAAATTGGTTAGTCCCTATAAAGTAACTAGAAAAGCAGCAAAGTCAATGAAAAAGAGGTTAACTATACTGTTTTCTGCAGTATCTGTATTCCACTGGAACTTCCTCCCCCTAGTGGAAATAGAACAATGCACCTATATACACTGATATGAAGCCGCATTATGAGGAAATTTCACAAAATAGATGGGGGAGCTTCTTTTCAGAGATGTGTTCTTTTCAATTCACTGCTGTTCCTCAAAGAGACGTTTTGAACCACAACAGGCCTCCTTTTAGGTTTAACAAAAAACTATTCCAGCAGCTTCTCAGATTTGGGGTTTTGTTTGCACTTAAACAAAGTCAAACTGGTTGGAGACAGAAGAAGAAAATCAAATGCATTGTGGAGTGACTCAAAGCTTTAAAAACTAAAGGTCTATAATATCTACAATACCAGTATCTAAATATTAAAAAATATTTAGTTTAAACAGTTCATTTCTTTGCTCATCAAGTTGAAAAATAGGTCACATCACCTGTGAGTAGAAAAAAGCCAATTGGAAATCATAGGACACTTGAGTGGATGTACTGCAAAAAGCTAAGGGCACTGACTCTGACAGGCCATGTCAAATGGGCCAAAAAAAGAATGTATGGCAGCAATAATTAAACTAGTGTTTCATTATAATAAATATGCTTATTTCAAATCTTTGATTTGTTGAGAGAAGTTCACATTCAGAGAGAAAACTGCAGAGTAAGGAAGGTGAACACATGAGATGAACTGTCATTAGAAATACAGATTCTCAGGCTTTTGCACAAGATGAATTTCAAGATGGCGCAACTGTTTGAAAATGACAATATTCAATAAACTTGTTAACTTTGGTAAGTGAGTATTTTGGGTGATCATTGGTTTCCCAAAGGCTCTTACTACTGTGTAAAACTACCATTCAGTATTAGTACGATCAACACGGACACCAACTTGCAGGAAGAAAGCTCTCAGCTCGGTCCTGTACATGCTACTGGAGTGACAAACTTTGTGTAACACTTTTTCTGTCTACTGGGAGAGGAAGGAAGGGAGGAAGGAAGGTAGGAGCAAAACATAATGTGGTGAGGGAGAAAGAGGAGATGGGGAGGCACTACAAATCCTTTTCAACAGAGTCAGTTCGAGAGATGCATCCATGGACGGTTAGAGTTGTGAAATATCTAAAACATCTGCAATTCCGCTTGATTTGTGAACTGGTTCAGGCGTAAAGCTGAAAGTGGTTTGTCAGAGTGGTTATTTAAGGCTGCTGAAATATCATTTATACTGAGCAAGAGCTAATAAATCATTGCAGTGTGCTGTACTTTGTCATAGTGTGAATAGAGCATATTTTGCAAGTGTTATTTTACATTGCATTCTGTTCGTCTGAAAGTACGGTATTAAAGTCTTAAAAGCTGTATATTATTCTGGGGGACAGGGGCTGCTACTGTGGAGGATGTGATTTAAGGCATGTCCTTAGTGTAGGTAGGGTCCAGACACATGGAGAAGGCAAGAGGAGGAGACTGGAGGAGAGTGGAGACTGTACAACCGCGCAGATCTGTCCACTGAGAGAGCAGCCAGGTAGCCTGCAGTCCACCAGGAGGTCAGGCCGGCCAGTGAGCATGAACAGTTAAAAGTTGAAACGCTTGTAATACGAAAATCTAAATCATTCATGGGTGAATTTCCATCTGAGGGTGTATCCATGGTGCATCGGTCTGAGGGTCTGTTGAAGCACTTCATTTCTGGCTTTAGTTAGATTATGTTTCTATTATACCCACAATCCTCCGCTGGTATAGTCAGCAGAATGGCAACTGTTTGTAATGTTTCTATGCCGGCTTCACTGTTATCACCAGCCACCTGCACTCCAATAAAGATGTTTATTCACATAACGTCGATTTCTGGTAAGAAGAAGCTGTTCACTTCTGTGCGATGGCCTCCTCTCCGCTGGGCCTAATGCGGTTGAAGGGCAGTCCCCCGACTCCTGTTAACCCCAGGCCCACGCCGGGGTCTCGTGCAGCCTCCTCTGTGGTGGCACAGGAAGCTTGAACCCTGGTTGTCGACCCCCCAGGCCCAGGAAGGATCTCCGGCAGTGATTCTTTGGCTGGGGGCGCGGACCCGGGACTGGTGGCAGAGGGGGACGTTGTTTTGGCGGTTTGGGGCTTGGTAGGGGTGGTGGGGCTGGTCAGGCCGAGGCTGGCCAGGGCATCCAGAGTCCCATCTGGGTCCACCATCACATTGATCACTGAGGCAGAAACAGAGAGAGTCAATTACAAGTAAAAGTCAGTGTATATTTACTCCTGAAATAATGAATGGATGTAGGTCTCGATCTGTATTTAAGCCCCCGATAACTTGTTTTATCATTATTTAAGTTTGAACACATTTTGATATTTCACAAAACAGATTTTTACTTTGTTTTTCCTTTTGGTCATCTCCCTGAATGAAGTGGACTAATCTCAGATGGAAAAGAGGGAGTGTCTGTGCCCATCAGGTATTAACAATTGTGACGGAATTGTGATCAAACTACACCCACCCTGATGTAGCGAATTGAGTTTTTGAGTATCAAACTCTTGATAAAGAACACATCCTTTCCGATTTGTCCAGACCATCATCCGAATGATATTTTTCTACAATACAGTCCTCTTAATCTACAGTGGAGCACTCAGTGTCACTACACATCAATGTCATCGATGTAGTGGATAAAAGATTTAGTCGTGCTGAGTATTTAAAAAAATGTCCCAGCCCTTAAGTTTTTGTCTCTGCTTTCCCTCTTTAATATTACAAATAAAATGCAGCATTAAAAATACCCATAATTCTACACAGCAGTTCTCTCAAGTGTTTCTAGTTTGGGCAAATCCACATTTGTTATAAGTACTCGTGTGATGGCATGAGGGGAGAATGTCTTTACCTTGAAGCTGTTTCTCAACTCTTTTCAGTTCGAGCAGAATTGAAGAGATCTCCTGCAGAAAGAACAACACTATTATCTCCCACTAAAACTGCACTTACTGCAAATCAAATATGGCACAAACAGATGTGTTTTTATACCTTGTTTGAGGTTTTCAGGAGTGGTATCTCACTCTCCGAGCGCAGTTTATTTTCAATTTCATCCCAGTTCCTGTCTTTATCTTTAAACAATATCCTGGAGAATTGTAACACACAAATGGACACGTTCAGTTATAGCAGCTTTGGTGCCACAATGACACCCCGAGGGATGCATACATATCATAATATTACAAGTTTAAGTGTAATTACCTGATTTTTCCTGCTGTTTTGTCGACAGAGTGTCTGATCTTGGTGGACAGCTGGGAAACAGAGTTGAGCAGAAGGCTGTCCAGCACTGCCTGAATACACAAAGGAAAAGAAACAAAGTTTGACGCGTGATGAACTGAAGGTGATGTCAGTCCATGTCTGCATGTATATTTTTATGTTTTTAATGTTGTGCTCTCTGTGCTGTTTCTCACCTCCTCTCGGTTCCAGGTGCGCCTCCTCAGAGCTCGGGGCTCCAGACTGTCGGGAGCCCTGGGGCGGAGCTCCACCGGCTTACCGTTGATCTCTGGTGCCTTATTGGTTGAAATCACAGGAGGGATCTTTCTAAAGTTGAGGCTCTCATCAAACACTCGATCCACCAACTGAGTCGAGATGGAGAGAGATGTAGGACAAGAGAATAAAATTCCAAAACCTGAAGAAATTTTCTGCACTGATATTCCAACTTTGTTTAATACTCTTTGGTGAAAGTTTGTGAGAGATGGAAGAATTAGGAATTGTTTCAGAGAAAGCCAAGCAGCTTTAAAGCTTTAGTCAATAAATGACAGATTTTAACACTATCCTCATCATGGTAAAAATAAGAATTAAAAAATGAAGGCCTAAGAGTGGAGAAGATACATGTGATAAATTAATACTTCTCACATAAGAAAAAAAGCTACAAAGCAACACAAGAGGGACGGCAAAGGAGGAATGGAAGCGCACGCAGTGAAAGCAATGATAGAAGAAGAAAAACGGGCACCTTTCTCATGCTCTCCTGTATGTCCGGCTGCGTGGGACGTGCAGGGCCTACCTCTTCCCGGGTGTCGATGGCTGATCCCGGGGTGGTGGCGGCAGTGCTGACTGTGGTGCTGGGCGCTGTGCCAGATGAACTGACCGAATCGATCTCGCCAGCAACGTCGTGGATCTCACGAGCCAAGATGGCCAAGTCCTTAGCCAGGTCCTGGCTGATCCTGCGCACACATGGGAATAACCTGTTAACCATCAGACAGATGAAGGAGTTCTTTAGGACATGAACACATGCATTCTGGGTGAATAATAACATGTAATTGCATACACATAAACATAAAAGTTAAGCCATCGAAGACAGCTTTTATGAAATATTGACTTACAACATCATATTAACTCATCACATACATTAAGTCATCTAAAATCAATCCTATGCAGATCAATACCTGGCTATCTCCTCGCTGTGTGCTGTCCAGTCCCTGATGTACTCTTCTTGCTCCCTCATGCGATGCTTGACCCCGACTCCGCCCGGTCCTGTCACCACATTGGAGCCAGGGCTCGCTGTGGTGCTGAGTCTCGAGCTGCGGTGCGGGACGAGGTGATGAGGCCGCACGTGGGAGCGTCCTCCATGCTTCGGAGAATTACGGTTGGAGCCGAACTCTTCCTCTGAGGTGGAGCCGTACTCCGGCGGCAGACGTCTCCACCGGCTGCTGCTGGACACTGTGAAGGTAATGGAAGACCAATACAGTCATTTAGTCAATATCTCTTTCCTTCATTTCATTACAACATTTGTTATTCATGAAGTTAATAAATGAGTTTGCGAACATGAGAGACTTTGTTACTGAGGCAGCCCCCAGCCAATCCTGCTTCATCTGAGATTATAATATTGTGCAAGTGCAGGCTGTAAATCTGCAGCAATAGCTGGATGAGTAAGATTTTTTTAATAGATTCAAACAACTGTAGTTAAAATATATATTATTAAGTTAATAAAGATGACATGTTGCTCTCTGTAATGAACAAAAATAAAAAAATGAAGGGTTGTAGTGAAGAGAGGCATTTGCTTTTTTATATTTATCTCAGTTAACATATTGGTATTGGACAGCTACAGGAATATTTTAGCAACAATAAAACCACACTAAAAACAACAGACACAGCAGCAAAAAGAAACTCTACTTGCATTAAGCTTCCTGCTATGGGCAGCCAACAAAAGCATCCAACAAGGTACATCACACCTTGATAGAGCCAGGGATATGTTAAGCTGCTTCACAATGGTCACACAAAAGCTGCACCGTGATGAGACCACACCATGCTCAGTATCTCAGGAGTAAAATGGAGCGCAAGTGGAAGTGTCATGAATGAAAACATCCACAAGGTGGAGCACTCATCCCAAAACATTTGAGGATGGATTTAAAAGTTTGAGCTCCCACTTAGTAAAATGCCTGATAGAAGTAAGAGTGCAAGTAGAGCATTTGGGTCTTCATCACAATGTCACTTGATGGATGTCAGGGAGGACACAGAGTTAACATGGTGACATATGCTAGAGCTGGGTCAGCATACTTTAAATGTTTTTCTGTGATGTGCCAACATTACAAACTACATTTTTAACTTTAGACTTGAAAAAGCAACCAGCCTATAAAATGTAAGAAATCCGAGTGCGTATGTTGCCTAACAATTGACAACTTCTATTGCTGCGACCCAGATCTGACACATTAACACACACACACACACACACACACAAACACACGCTGCCTAATCAAAGCTATACATTTCTGGTACAGTACCCATCAGCTCTTCTTCTGCATCACCACCCTCAGGTTCAGGCTGAGGGCTCTCTGGACGATGAATGCACAAGTTTGTCACAACACAGTGGAAATGTTTACAGACAAATGTTTACACACTGACACATAATGAGGTATGCAGTGATGTAGATTTTTGGTCTTCATCCTTTCACCATAGTACTGTGTTTTAAAGTACAGTGCTATCAGAACGAACAAAATTGTGACAGAAATAAATAAAAAAGAATAAACCTTGATGAATCATTTTAATTTCCCTCTTGTCGTTGTTCAGATTCTGAGTAATAAATGGAGCACGAACCTGTGGGCGAGCAGTATCCAGATGTAGTGGTCTTAGTCTTGGTCTCATTCAGCTTGGACACGCTGTTGGCCCTCATCCTGGGCGTCAGCCTGTTTTCTGTTGGTGTCGATGACCGCAAGCCCAGGCGCAGAGCAGTTTCAGCTGACAGGCGGGGTGACGAGGTGGAGCTCCGTGTCACCGTGCACTCTGAGTCACTGCGGGCTGAGATGGAGCCCAAACGGTTCCTACGCGGCTGAGCCAGCATGTCCAGTCGTGACAGTCCCTTTCGACCGGATGGCGGCTTGGAGGTGGAGCTGGTGGTGGACACCTCAGAAGCGACAGACACCCGGTCTGCATCAGCAAGATCTGTGTCAGATGTGTCCCCAAGCCGGGCCCGGCGGAGAAGGGAGGCTCTAGTGGGCCGCGGCTGAGGCAGTGAGGCCTGCTTGTTCAGGGAGGAGGTCGTGGCTGCCTGGAGAGTGCGGCTGGTTTTGGAGGATCCACTGGCGGAAGTTTTCGCAGACCTGTCGAGTTTGGAATGCGCCATCGGTCCGGAGTAGGTCTCCTGGTCTGAGGACAGGATGTCAGAGATGGGGAAGGAAGAAGTCTGGTCATCATCGGTGAGGTCCAGAGAAGGCTGCCGCGCTCTAGAGGAGGCAGAGGACGGCTGAACAGAGCGGCGCGCATCAGTCCGGCTCGCCGCTTCCGCCGTTCTTGTTTTCGACTTCCTTTCCAAGCGTTCGCGGGCGCTTGCATTAGTGGCGCTGGCCTTGGAAGCTGTGCTCATGTTGCTCTTCTCCCGGTGCATGCTGCTGAGGGAGCGGCGTTTTTGTTCGACGCCAGCTGATGCTTTCCTCTCAGCCTCTCCAGCCACATGACTAGCTGTGCTGGCCGTGTCAACATCCGACTCAGGAGAGATGGAGTCAGTCCGAGGAGGGAAGCTGGAGCCTGAACCCTGAGTGGCAATGCCGGTTTTACTGCTTTTTTGGTCTAGTTTGTTTTCATCTCTTAGTTTGGCTTCCAGGAATGCCATGACAGCTTCAGTGTCCTTCAGGAGCGTCGCAGTGTCCATGCTGCCCACGGAATCACTGCGTTCACGCCCATTGCTGCCTCTGTTGATGCGTGGGATGAGCTCTGCAGGGACATTAGCGCTGGGTTTTTCAATCGTGAAGCTGCCCTGGCGCACAAGGGGCTTCCCGGACTTCTCTCCTCCTTCTCCTGCTCCTCCTCCTCCTTTCCTCTCCTCTGACCTCTTCCTCCTCTCAGTGCTGCCAGAGGACCGTTGAGGAGCCTTAGCTGGAGAGGATGTGGAGCTCTGCTTCCGTTTACTGGTCATCTCACTGTCGCCCGTGGGAGTTGGGGACTCCCCGTCTCCCTTGTTCTCTTTTTCTTGGGGTTCTGTATCCTGTTTCTCCCCAATCTCAGACCTCAGTCCCAGAGGTTTGGTACTGGATTTGGCTCGCAGGTCATCCACAGGGAGCTGAGGGAGGGTCCTGCGCTTACGGTCTGTCAGACTAGAGGTGGATTCACCTCTGCTGAGGGATGCTCCGGACTCAAAAGCATCAGCTTCAAGAGAACAAAAGAGAACAAACTTTCTTAACTAACATTCACAGCTTTTTTCTATATTAATTACCAGCACAGTCCTGAGATGCTTTATACTGTGCATGCTTTTAAGTTTGGGATTTATTTAAGAGACATATATTGTGATTAAAAATACAGAATACAAGAATTTACTTAAGCTAATCAAACATCTACTCTTGGCTTATTCAGTTTCTGAGAGTGAATTGATGATGTACCTCTCTCTTTGTGCAGGAAGGCAGCTGTTTCTGCTCCTGAACCCTCTGGGTCTGTCCTGGTGTGATTAGCAGCTAGACTGGCCCACTCAGAGACCCAGCTCGAGTCACCAGGAAGAGCCTGAGGGGACACAAGAAGGAGTGGCGTTGGGAGACAAAGACACAGAAGAATAACGTAGAAAAGAGCAGTTTAGTGCTTCAGTGGTTGCACAAATTATGTGGAGCAGATCATGAGTGAGATTATGATTTATTTTGTATTCGTTTTTATTTGGTATTTTCCTTGGAAATCAAAACACATCTGATCTGAGACAACCAAATACCCCATCATCTTAGAGGAAACATTTAAATAAAGCTGAAAAGTAGCTTCTTATATTTAAAAACTACTTGATGGCATAAAAGATACAAAAGCTGTCAATGCTCATACACACTGACACCTCCCTCTTATGAAATAGCCTGAGGGGATGAGTGTGTCTCTCCTCATCTTAGTATGATCTAGGTCAGTCTCTGGGAGGACTATCCTACTCCCATGAGCAGGCTAAGGGAGGAGAGCGGTCAAGCCATGGAAGTGACTGTGATTCACATTAAGAAACACAGCCATGATTCTTAGTCTACTTCTGACACATCTCTCTGATACTATACTGGACTGTGAGGCATAATGAAACACTGGGAGTCAGGGGTATTTTTCTTTGTGATGGAATTTCTCTTTTCAAAATTAAATCAAAGAACAAGTTGCAGGGGGCAGGCTTCACATCATGGATGCTTGTGCAGCAGTGAGCGTGTGAGGAGTTTAAAAACAGGAACCAAAACAACAAAACAAAATACTAGACGGATAAATGGGCAAGTATGGTTTCTACCTCTTTCCCTGTCTCTCCCGTGTCCTTTCCTTTTCCTTCTCCTTTCAAGTCTGACAGACTAGACGAGTCCTGGTTCTGCTGCACACCAAACACCTACAAAAGCAATAAACAATGTGGCAAAACACTGCAACCATTGTACTGAATAATATGTCATTATATATGTATTGTGAAAAAAATGTCTTTATTCTGTATGCACCCTTGTCATATGAGTGCTG
>JAOXYL010000039.1:16739091-16768792 GCA_028564955.1 Terapon puta
TAACTCATTTCGTTTCTAACCCATGTTTAACATGTGTGTGAAATGACAATAAAGAATCCTTGAATCCTTGAATCCTTAAAACAAATGCATTTCTACATGTTTGACATTTAGATATGATATGATATGATATGGTGAGGATCAATGCCATCAATGAGAATACTCTGTATCTGTAGGATGTGGAGCATGATTTATTTTAACTTATGAAAATCATTTTACAAGGTGCTGCATGGAAAGCAGAAGGATGATTTAATGCTGCTGATGATGAAGCTAATTTACACCAATACAATGAAAACACATAAACATCAGTGAGAGATCTGAATATCTTCTTGACAGAGAGACTGTCACCAACATGTAATGTCATAACAGAGACTGCTGCCATGGATGCACTACACACTACAACCAACTCGGTCAGATAAGATCTAATTCAGGAGGTATCTGCCCCACTTTCTATTAATAGCGCAGTGACCAGAGGTACACATAAACACACACACAGTCTCCCTTGGTGTATGTACAGCTGCGCAGACACCACCTCAATGCACACACACAGACACACACACCAACTTGAAGACATATAAACATGTGCTGCTGCTGCAAGAGTAACAGCATGAGCATTGGGGGCTCATTTGCAGTGTGGTCATTCAGACTCAGTAATAAGTTAGCTTATGAAGCAGGCTGCTGTGAGGTCAGCAGGTTATTTATATGACTAAGACGAAAAACCCTTAATGAGTGTCAGGCTCTGTGTGGCCACTGGTTATCATATTATCTTAGCAATGGCTTCACAAAGGGAGAGCGTGATGACGCTACAAACAAATTTGGTCCATTCGTTTTTACTGAAGCTGCTGTATGTGGAGCGCTTGGTGTGTAAAGTGGTCTTACCTGCAGCATGAGTTCGCAGTCATCTCGGCCAACGAAGATCATCTCCCGGGGGAGCCGATGACGAGTCCCCCCGCTGCTCACCAAGAACCAGGAGGTCACACTCATCTCTGCAACCTGCTGCTGCCTCTGGTACACACCTATTGGGACGAAAAGCAAATAGGCAGCAGTTTAGCTTGTCTGTAGTTGAATAAACAGAGTTGTCATTCATTTGCTGTGAGTCCCAGTGGAGTGGGAGCTGTGAAAATGCTACTAAGAAATGAAGTATCAATGTCACTTTTGTTCTCAAACAATGATAAACATGTCAATATAAGAGACATTCTTCAAATACAGCACCAGCCGGGACTATTCTGAGAATGTTTTACACATTTACAGAAATTTTCACCAGTGAAGGATATTTTAAAAATAGTATTTAAAATTTCGCTATCATTGCTGAACCAATGAAGTCCAGTTTTCACACACAGTAAACACTTTAAAAAGAAAACTGTGACAAGGAGGGATTAAAATAAAAAGGCAATTCCTTCATCTGAAACAGTTAGAAAGAAAACAATTTATATGGTTTCTGCATATTTGTGTGGTTAAAAGACACATTCCTCTGTAGTTCTCTATCAGAGTGTAAAGAGTAAAAGTAAAAGTATCTATTACACACCTGTGGTCCAGGTAGCTCACTGATGATAGACTGCCCACACCACAACACAGCTAGGCCATCCTGAGAAAGGAAGGAAATGTTTTATTCTTCTTTTTTACATTTGTACTCACAGAGGCAAACACATAAAATAAATGTCTTTGCAACTTGACATAAACAGCCGAGATGTATGAAAGAAAACATGAAGCAACAAAGGAAGACAGCCTAGTCCCAGATATAGTGTAAACATCGGCAGTAATACGGTGAATCAGATCACTCCATCTTGCCTCAGTTTGTTTTGCTGGTAGGGGGAATGACTTTGAGAGGGCGGTCTTGCAATGTGATGCCTCACTGTCCAACGCCTGGAAATGAACTCGAAGCCAGCCAGTAAGAAACATCCTCTCTTTCGCTCTGCCTGCCCTGATCATTGCCAGATGTTAGTGGAGGAAGTGATGTAGGAATGTTGGCTGGCCTCCCCCAGCAGGACATTTATTTTCCCTCCTGCTTGCCTCCTCCCCTTGCTCTCCTTCAGATGAGCCTGAAAAGGAGGTCAAAGCCTGCCTTTCTAACTTTCTAACTGCCGTGGCCTGGAAGAGCAACATTAAGCAGAACTAACTGACGGACACGTTATCAGTATGGCTGTTTCTAATGGAAAGGCAACAAGGCACATTAGTCGTTTGGTTTGCTGGCTGGTTTATTAACTGAGGGGATTGATGCTATCTGACTGAGCATCTCTTTGTAAAATTTAGCCTGTCGCATAATGACAACTAAACAGAGTGGAGCCTCTCAGAGTGAAGTGGAGGACCTGCTGCCACCGTTATGAAACAAATTTAGCTGCCTTTGGTTACCTCAATGTTTAAAGTCTATGTCGAGGTTTAGACTATTTCAATACTTTTTATAATCATTCACTATTAATATTAAACAGGTTTCAAAGGGAGGCGTTTCATGGTAATTTGAAGTGGCAATAAAATAACAGGAGCTCTGTCGTGTGTAGAAAGTGCCAAGAAAAGCCCATCAGAGAGAGAATTAAAGATTATTGAGCTAAGCTCTTGCTCACTTGACCCCATAAGTACTTGGTATACCAACTCAATAATCCCCTGAGTAAAATTTTAATCAACTGCACACCTCTGACGGTTCGTTGCACGATGCTGTTGGGAACATGACTGCTCCAAAGCAACAGCTGTCTGTGATGTAAATGGGATCAGCTCCTCATTGCAGTGACGGCTCAGAATATCCAACGATTTTACGTGATATGCGAGACATTTAATGAGGAAATATTATACTGTTGACAAGTACCGTGACATAAGAAATCTGCTGCAACATGCTGTCATGGTTAAGTGTTTTTAAACATGTTCATGTCAGTTTTGCCTTTATGGTATGAGGAACATAAAAAAAAGAAAAGAGAGGATGTGCGACAATGTAATTCAAAAGACTGCTTATGTTCAAAGTTGAACATAAATATGTAAATATAGTCCATCCTCCTCAAAGATTAATCACAGATTAAGAATGAAAATAAGTATCAATTATATTAAACCCCCCTTAACAACAACCTTATCCCAAACCCTAACCTTCACTGACAAACAATTCCAAACTTTAATTTTAGAAAACATCCACATTCTTCCCCATATGTCCCCATAATATGTCCCCTTAATAACTGTTATAATAACATAACTACATTTGGGGAAAGGGGGATAACAGATGGAAGAACAATTTATGATTTAATCTCTTAAAAATCTAATCAATCTGTCCCAGATTACAACTAATGCTTATATGATGTGCTTATTCAACATGTTACACCATAACAGGGTTCACTCTTCATGGAAACACTGCAGCCACACAATCACTTCACATGTCAGATATGGAAAATGTGATATTGTATTTGTACACACTTTGCATACATTATCATAGAAAGCCTACAAAGCACCACAACAGTGTTGCCGTTACACTATAATTATGAGTGGCTTCCCCTCCCCACTGTAACTAAAGCATCAGAAGGCTTGCCGTCTCCATAACCACTGTACACTCACTGCAGAATGCAAGGTTAACGAGAGTGTGGTTTAGGAGCCTGAATATGATGCATACCAGCCTGTGTGGTGCCATTATCAAACCCTCTTGCTACCACACATTAAAGACATGGCACAGCTGGAGGAATGCAGCAGTAGATCTGTTGAAGGAGACTCAGCTGTCTGCTTAACATGTGCTCCCTACAGTCCGAATGTTAAACCGTCAGTTAAACTGCATTACAAAAAAAAAAAAAAACATATCTTGAGTGCTTCCAGCTTAATACAATGACAATAAATGGAATCAAACATGCGGTATATACAGCATTAATGAAATTATAATTAGAGAGGAAAATTGCATGACCCTGTTTCTCAGGATAATCCAGAAAAAAACATGAACTCAAACAAATGGTCAATTAACTATGCAAACAACTGATCAACAGAACATTAATCAGCAACTATTTTAGTAGGCGATTATTTTGTTTCAATCATTCAATCAGGTTAAAATGCCATCATATTCCCCAGTATCAGATCTAAAATGAAATGATTTGCTGAATACAACTATAAAATGGTTGACTTTTATGCAGAAATAACACATAAATGCATAAATAAGCATTTTCAAAATGTCACTTCGCACAAACTCTTCAGGAAGATATGACAAAATATGTTTTTCGTTTTGTAATTTGGGTGGAGACCGATCGTTACAACCAGTTTGCTCTTTCTGACTGTGACTCAGTGTCTTGTACTTCACAAATCACAATGACAGACCTACAGCAAGGGACACCACAAGGAATGCAAAGACGAACACATTACAAAAAATATGGGTAATACACAATTTAAATGTTTAGACGCTGGCAAAGACAAACTGTTAACACTCACTCAGGCTTTTGTCTCATCTCTACTCTTTCAACAACTCACATTCTTGCCGGGGCTCATAAGGAGGAACAGTGACCTCATGGTTTTGGCAGGAAATTCCCCAAACCCAAGATCTGCGCTTATACTATTTCCCACATGCTCACACTCACACACACACACACACACACACACACACACAGTTAAGGAGTAAAAGAGTGGGATTATTCTAAGATGACTGTGAATTCTTTGTATGTGGGAGATGGCAGTGAAGAGAGAGGAAGCATGCACAGTACTTCCTGTGGTGGACAAAGTTAATTCATCTCTGAGCCCACAGTAACTGTGCCTCTGATGTTGATTTGATGACTTATATGAATAAAAAGTCATCTACAGCTGTTCATTCACAGCTCAAATTAATAGATAGACATTGTCATGAGGAAAGCCATCTTAAAGACCAGCAAAGTGGCAGATTTAAAGTAAATGAGTATGAGCACTTATTCATAATATAATAAAATGTTCAGACATTTAAAATAAGCAGAGTGATTATAAAGCTGTGCTGGATAATCGGATTTATTGGCTCTGACTAATTGCTCTTACAATGATGTTTCCATTCTTCAACCAAAAGCCAAAAAGTTATACAAGCAGTCTTTTGTCTTTCCAACAATTCAAATCTCTCCCCTCGATCCAAACTAGCCAATCAGACACTGGCTTAGAGTGGACAGGAAGTGATGTCGGTGAGCGCCAATTTATTTACTGTCATCGCCTAATATGTTTCCCCTGCTCTCACGCAGCATCTGGCTCCAATGTGTATCTAAGGATGATGCAACAGCTGGGTAACCATCAGAGCTACTCATCTGGCCGTCACATCACCGCCGCGACCCCGATAACTGACTCAGGACGCATCACACACGTACTCACACACTGACAGCTGCTGTGTGTAGCCCCCACGCACAGGTTTACACAAACACACACATGGTAAGCAAACCAAAGTGAGCAAGGCAGAGGGAGAGAAGGAAGAGAGACACAGACCGGCACAGAGAGACGACTCATACTCTCGTCACACACATTTCCACATGGTCGTATGATGAGAGCCAAACTTAGCTCTAGTGAGGGTGTGGTTGTCTGCCTACATTGTAAAAATGTGACTTAATGTTAGTACGACTACATTAAAATTCGCAAGCAGATACAGCGGGCAATGGCTCTATAAAACTCATAACGTAAAAACGTTTTTGGCTGGGCGACACCCCAGGTGCAGTGCTTTTAAGGGAAGTAGTCATGACAAAAGAAAGAGATAGTCATATGTCATATTTCGCTACTCTCTGGTAATAGTGATTAAATTAAAAAGCTTTTAGGCATTTGTTGCTCTCAACTTTCATGTCTGGCATTCCTTTCCCTGGAGAAATCCTCTGCCAGACAGGAGGCGATGCATTAAATGTTTACAACAGCAGCAAAAGCTGACTGTTCTGATGTAAATAGCACTCAGTTGTTACAGTAACTTCAGCAGTGATAGCTCCCTTGGCTGACCAAAATAAAAAGAGAGCACTTACCATTAAATTAAACTCTACCAACATGAAAATCAGGGTTGAATATCATGATACATGACTCATTGCCATATGACGTTTTGGAGGTGTAGTGCAAAAACACCAGTTATAGACTGCTTGGTATCAAAGATATTGCCAAAATGAAAAAGTATGACTCTTGCAAATTAACACTTTATGTGAGAAGTTCAGGTTCTGAAATAAATAGAGTAATCAATACTGTAGCTTTGCAACAATAGAAAAGAGGAGAAAAGGCGTATGTGTGTTCGATGTTTGGTAAAACTGATAAAAAGAAAGTACACTGATGGACCAGACAAATAGAGAAGCAGCAGCCTATCCCCTCGTGGTGTAAGGTCAGTGAGTCAATGCATAATGGACTACGGAGAATCAAGCAGCCTGCAGCCTTCAAAATGTTTTGGGAGTGGGGAAGCCTCCAGACCCTGAAGGTGTATAAAGTACAAACCAAGATGAGACAGCCAAACAACCTCTGGACAGACAGGCAGACAAAAGGCTTTTCCAGTCCCCAATGGCTAAGTCTACTGTAGATTTACTGACATGAAAGTGAAGAGGAGGTATATGACCGATTGTTCCTCTTCAGCTTCAGGAGAGAGCACAGACAGAGCTTTTTTCTATGATGCAGGTGATGATGTGCCAGACATGTATTACAAACTGGGCAGTGAAAGTTAAGGTTTAAAATAGTGTGTATTTTATTCAAATCTTACTTTATCACCTGTGAGCATTGTGGGTTGTATATGTGTATGTGTGTTGCTAATGTTAGTGAATCATATACAGGCACTCTGCCACTCAGACTGTCAATCAAAAGAGTTTAGTTTAACAGCAGTTAAATAATACAGAAATGTCCTGGGTCTAAAATTAAGTAGACAAAGGAGCACGCTATGACTGCTGCAGGGATATCAGTCTTAAAATATTTGATTCCATCTGACATTTGAATCAAGTTGGCCTACTTTACCTCTCATGACTAGCCGGAGAATAGCAAGCAAAAAGAAACACACTCACTGGCCATTTTCTGTTTAAGGGACCATGTTTGACTTTGTCTTGGAAAGAGCTTGTCTAAACATTTTCCTTGTCCAGTCACTCTCTTCAACATGGTAATTTGTTCAGAGAAAACCAAAAAACTACAACTGGAGGCTGAAATCCAGGATGAGCATGTCTGTACGTCTCAAAAGGCTAATTAAGCGACCTGAAGCTGCAGACTGATGGTGTAAATCTCAGCCAAGGATGCTCCTCCAGCTTCCAAACACTGCTTGGACAAGATGAGCCAAGTTTTTACACACAATCATACAAAGTAACATCATTCGCCATTTTTCTGCTGTTCACAATAAACTCATATGCATAAAATGAAAAAGAAGGACATGATAACATTTGATTAAGTGGGTCAGGCTTTCCCCAGTATGCTTTTGTAGATCTGGATCCTGCAATGGTGGGGGAGATTAGACTTTAAATTGGACTAAAAATACAAAAAGAAAAGAAAAAAGAAAAAAAATAATACTATTGTATGATACATTTTGAATAATTTTTAATTCATGCAGCCAAATAAAGACTATACACCAACATTAATCTCTTCCGACAGGATAATAACACCATGCAGAAAGATAATAAATCATTATGGTGTCAGTACAGCTCCTTAAATATGCAGAAACTTGCGTATGTGTGGCTTTGTGTGTGTTGATATGGCTCGTACATGCAGCATGTGGGTAAAAAAAAAACCTCCATGCAGTAGAAAAGACCATATGGTGTAGAAAAGCGGCCACACGCATCACATGAGCAGTTGGCGAGAGGAACAAACAAGCAAACACCTCCATTTAGCCTGCATCCGTCCAGCCTGCTTCATTGTTATGACCATACACAATCCAGCCTTCCCCAGGCTTTGAGACACAAACCCACCACATGCTCTGTGACCCCTGTGTTCCACATGACCTATAGACCTACATACAGAAATCTACACTTCATGGATGTTGAGGACTATAAGGCTTTGTGGTGAAAGACACAGCCTGTCTGTCAACACTATCTGAAAAAGTTATTATTCCTGTGGAGACTAAAGGGAGGGGGGGCAGCACCTTGAACAAGATCTCATACTCATAAGGAGATAATAAAAAATAGATTATTAATAAACCAAGATAATTAATGAAGCACATGCCCTGCAGCAAAGAATTTTCCAGTGCATATGATTTATTCTGTGTGCAGCACGTTCTTTAGAAAATATACTGAAACACACTCATTTCTGGGGGCACACTTCTCAATGTGGCACGGGACAAAAAGAATGCATGTAGTAAACTAAAATGCAAACATAAATTAACCATCAGATGTGAGCATGATAAATATTATAATAGTCTAGACCTGAAACAATTAGTCTATTAATGCATTAATTGAAAACTGTTTTGGTAACAGATGAATCGTATAAATAATTTTACTACAGTTGTGCAGACAAAAGAAGTCGACATTTTCTTTTATTTTGTTTTTCCATGATGGTTATACCTTTGATATCCTTCAAATATCTAAATTACATTAATTATACTGCACTTCACAAAATATATATAATCAGTTACTATGCAGATAACTAGATTTTCTTCATTTTAGTTCAAACCTTGAATTTGGAACTGTTCAGTGATACTTAATATGCTGAATTTACATACCTAAATCAGTCTAATGGGAAGGAAACTATTTCTGCTTACAAAACAGTATCTAATTGAGGTAACAAATTTGGCCATTGTAATATTTGTTGAATAAGATAAATGAATAAATCACAGTATCATACACCTACAGAAGCGGAAGTGAAGTGTAGAAGTATAGGTTTGCTCTGGTGAGTGCTCTTTGGCTCTGCATGGCCTCCGGCTGAGCGGATAATGACTGACCCGTGGCCCTTCAACAGGAACATTAGTATTTGGCCAACCCTGCCACGTTGATGATGGCACCAACATTTATCCTGCCCACAGCAATAGCCTCAGCTGCAGACGAAAATAGTGAACTCCCTCACACTGAAATCCACACTGGCACTTAGGAGGGGGAAAAAATCCTATCGACGTTAGCATAACAGGACAATCAGGGGAGCCTGGCAGAGGGAGAGATGGGAGTGGAAACTGCCCAAATACAAGATCAATATCTGCAGTGGAAAGAAGGACTAAATACCGGAACTCAGAGGGGAGTACGTTACACCCCAAAACAGATGTGAAGGTCACTGTTTTATTTTTCATTTTGAGAAGTTAAATGTAGAAAAATAAATCCAGACACACCCTTGATGTTCCATAACAAGGGAGAGGCTGATGATTACGTATAAACGTTTTTTTTTCCCTGTTTTTTGCCCTGCTTTGCTGTCTCTCCCGATTTCTAACCACAGACTTTCCTGTTCACCTCCCTTGTTTCTCCCGGTGGCTTAGTGCACAAGCCGGAGCTGCTTCACCGGGCAAAGTTATCTGAGTCTCATAACCCTTTCAACATTTCCACTGTGGCAGATTACAGAAGTGAGATTCACTGCTATTTTTAGCCACAGACACTCTGGAACAAAAGCACATTTAACAACAAATTGGATAGAGCAAGACTGAAATATTAAGTTTCAGACGTGATTGTTTTTCGACATACTAACACTCCCTGACCGCTGAAGTAAAATGAACTCACTTCCTAAACTTCCTACTATACACAATGGCTGTGGGCAGGCCGAACAACAAACTAGCAAAGAAAAAAGGTTCTTATTATTGAAGGAAACCATTACTGAATGGCTACAGACTGCTCAATGGCAACCAGGTCCTTAAAAGAATCCTCATAGTAATTCAGGACAGATGAGATAGTGAGTTTCAGGTGGTGAAAAGGGAGGATTTTGCATCATTTTGTTCAGTGTTAACAGTCAGCTTTTGACACTGCACATTAAGTGTTAACAATTCATATGCTGTTTTTAAGTTTCAGCAGAGCAAAACACAAGAGAACTTCAACAGACATATAGAGCACAGTATCTTTTCATTAACATGGTGGCCATTTATCTGCACTTTGTGAATGGACACGTGTGGAGAAAGGCTGGGCTATAACGTTGCTGCCGCTTTCTCTCTCAGAGCGCAGCAACCGTCCTGTGACACTGACACAGTTTTTAAAAATGCAGCCGCCTGTGGAGCCAACGAGCCTGCCGGCAGCCACATTTGCAGGGAGGACAGGAAGGAGGTGGAAAAAGGCAGAGCGAAGGAGAGGGAGGAGAGGGAGGAGAGAGAAGGAGAGGAGCGGAGCTGGACTGCATGGCATCATCTGCACATTGGGTGGCTCGGACCCAAAAAGATTTGAATTGTTACAAGAGAGAGGGAGGAGGAGGGGACTAAAAAAAGTCACCGATGTGCAGCCTATATATCTCCAGCTTTCCAAGAACACATCGGTCCAGCATGTCAACAACTGACTCTTAGAAACTGGAATAGAGGCTTCACTTCACTTAAACGCCATGAGATGCAATTAAAGGAACTGATCAAGATGAATTAATACAATCAGTCAGCTGCTTCTGCCATGACTACAAGTCTCTGTTTCAAATGGCTTAAACAGTAACTTGCATTTGCTTCTCACATCTGGACAGTCTGTTACCTGATAATTAGGCGATAATTACAGAAACTGAACATTTTGAGCAGATTCGTTTGCAAGATGCGGGCAAAAAAAAGGCATCTTAAATGTGTCTGCATGACAAGACAAGCGGTCACAGCATATATGTTGCCATCTCCCGGAGTTTCACATCTTATGTGACGGTGACAGCAAAAATCAAAACTCAACACAAAGAGAGCGGATGCATGTAGGCCAGCTACATCTGCCCCACGAAAACAAAGCCTCCACACAGAAGAAGAGGAGGTGGAGGTGGCGGGGAGGAGGGGGGGTCCGACATCGGGAAACACTCTGAAGCTACATTACATATGGAGAAATACCTCCTCATGCAATCTCCCAGTTCAGACAATAAACGCAGACTCAAAGGAAGAGACCCCCCTCCGTGCTGTGTGTTTTTGTGTTATTGCAGCGAGGTGATCAACACAAAAGCGTCCTCTGTGATCAATGATAAGCATCCCGTCTCGATAGGCTCGGTTATAAATGGGTGCAAGTATCATAAAATAATGAAATAATAGCCGAAATGCAAATAACAGCAGCGTATATAGAGGGCAAATGTGAGTGGGTGCGTTTTTAACAGAGGCAGCAAAGTGGCGAGGCTGTGTCGCTCTACAAAGGCGGAGCAGGGCAGGCTGGTCATGCCGCTGCAGACAACAGCCCGGTTTGTTTAGCCGCTATGAGCATAACATGGTAATGTAACGAGCTTGCTTATTAAAACCTCACACGTCAAACACGTTAAGCTAGGTTTTGCGGGTTCAACGCTTCTGGATATGCCGTGCCGCCTCGCTGATTTATTCTTTTTTAAATAAAAAAAAAAAATAGCGAGCCCACATTGACATCAATAGATGAGCAGCAGAAACGGCAGACTCTTCCCATTTTCTGTCTGACGCAAACTTCAGACTAACGGTCGAGTCTTTACGCTAAGCTATAACCGCGCTGTTAGGTTAGACGGGATATTTTCTTCTAAATAAAAAAAAGTGAAATTTGTTCTTCACTTACCCGTTTTATTTTCTGGTGTGTGTTGAAGCTGAGTCTGTGTGTGTGTGTGAGAGAGAGAGGAGCCCTGCCCTGCCGTTGCTGCAGTTTGCGCGTCGGGCCGGCCTTCTCGCTCTCCGTTGCTCAGCAATAACGCCGCCGCCGCGACAGGCGACGCACTGAGGGAAGCGTCAGGACGGCACGCTCATAAAGCAAAACTTCCGGTCAACATTTTCAGAGTAAAACAGAGAACGAGGACGATGGTTACGATATGCGAGTTAGTGACGGGCTGTTTGCAGTTAATCATGTGACCACAGATTTACAAAAAGCTGTTGGTCAACTTCCTTAAAACTGTGGGGGAAACTGGACACTGATACAAAGGTCAGAACAAGCCAACATTTAGATGTTCCTTATATTATTTATTAAACATGATAAATTCTTATTTTATCAATTTTCCTATAGGAATAGTCACACAGGATAAGTGACATTAATCTATTTAAGTATAAACAATGTACATGGCTTTTCTGGGTAGCTGTTGCACATCTTGTGCCGATATAACTGAAAAGCAGTGGTGGAAAGAAACCAAGTACATTTAGTCAAAAACTTAAGTATTTACATTTTATTTACATCATTTTTTTTTACTCCACTACATAATAGTGGTGTAAGCCAGGAAGCCAATAGTGTCATTTTTAATCCACCTCTTTTACTTGACATTAGTTGACAGTTACTCAACAGACTGAGATTATAATAAATTGTGACTTCTTACTATTGATTAAACTACCCAGCAATATATAAAGACATTGCTAAAGAGCTATTGCAAATGTATCCGTAATGAACACCCATGACTTGTGTCTTGCAAAAGTAAATACATTGAAGTGCGGACCTCATTTCTGGTTCTTCCGCACTTGTGATATCAGCATAACTGACATGGAAAACTGTTTTGTGTGATTTAAATGTTGAAATTTCTGTAATAATCTATCATACCACGCCATATGAATTAAAATGCAATACATGTGACTTTTGCCATAAAAACAAAGGCTGCCAGACATTGTCGTGTACATAGTCTGGCTGAGTGGAAAATATTCCTTAAATGTATTTTCTGTAAAAGTTTGTGACATTGTCACAAAAAGTGTTTTGTCTCAATAAATTTGGAATTGTTTGAACTTGAAACTTGTTTGTCAAGTTAATAAAAAAAAATCAGAGATAAAAGTGAATCAAGCAGGCAAAAAGAACTAAAGCTCAACTTATGTATTCATATTGTTCTCACCTAATATTGATGGAACATAATAAATAAGCTGCAGGTGCCAAGGTACTTACCATTGTTATCATGACCTATATTATACACAGGCAAGATAAATATGATGCTTATGTAAGGAGAAATGTAAAGAAAATGCCCTACAGATGGCAAAGAAGCTGACATCAGCGTGCCCAGAGAGGATTAACTATGCATCTCATCCGCTGGCTGTATGTAAAGATGATCTCACCTCCTTTTCGTTTCTAAAACTCGACCTTTAATTTTGAAGGTAGATTTCGTATTTCCGGAAATCGGGTGTTTTCTACTCTGGTTAACTTGACACAGCCCTACCTCAGCAGCGCCTGCGTCTACACTTGCAGCCGTGGATGCTTCCAACTCGACCAGAAGTCCATGAGCCAGAACCGGGTGGGCGGGTTTCCTGGACTCACTGGTCACGTTTCAGGATCCTCTGTGTCTGCACCACCAGCTGGGCTGCGCAGCTGGAGACGTCACATTTGCTGAAAAAGAAGGCAGAGCCCGGTGCATGATGCGCACCTCAAACGGAGGAGGACTCCCCGGAACCAAACAATATTATCCCATCCATTCTATATCCTGCAGACAATACAGTGTGCAATATAGTATAGTTAATTTATACATATTCTGTTTTTATACTGTCAAGGTGTAAATATAAATTGATGCAAAAATATGATTTCTTTTTATATGTATTTGTACTTGTATAAACAGGTTTATTGTAAATTAGTTTTTCCACATGCAGGGAATGTTGATGTGTTGATGTGTTGATGCAAAAAGTATAAACACAATGGACAGAAAAATACAATGGCGAAGCAAATACTTCAATTCACAAGTTCAAATTAAACCTACCTAAGTAAATTATGTTGTTGTAATAAAAGAGCTTTGTTGCATCACTTTTCCCCAAACAACTCAAACGTGGCAACAACATATTGGTGATGTAAATTAAGTGTTTTGTTTGCATTACATGACTGGACTGGCCTATTCAGAGAAATGTGTACAATGCAAAAAAATAAAATAAATGTACTATATGCTGCTATAGAGTAAGTATTTTGTGTTCTAAATATGTATTTTCATATTGGTGATTAAGTGATTTGTTGCATTACATGACTGGACTGGCCTATTCAGAGAAATGTTTACAATGCAAAAAAATTAAATGTCCCATATGTTGCTATAGAGTAAGCGTTTTGTATTTAAAATATGTATTTTTATCTAATACATCCTCAAACAAAAAATATTGTTTTCCATGAGAAAAAATTCAAATCCAGCACGCAGTATCCCCGTCATTTGTCTGGCAAAATGACGTAATGACGCTCCCTGTCTGTGGACGTAAGGCACTTGGTTTAAAACTCTGGAAATACCGGCTGAAAGGCGGAGCGTTTGTTTGATATTTATTTTCAAACTGCACACTTGACTTGTACACTTACATAAATTATTTTTTTAATTAATGATTCATATTATATTTCTAATTTCATAGAGTTTAATAAGTTCTGAAATGTATAATGTACAGATCTTTATAATTTAGAATTGCGTGTGTATTTGCTCGGCAGTAGCCATATTGCGGGAGACGTTGTGACTCAAATCGAGCCCTCCCTTTCCGTTGGAGGTTGGCTGTTGCTAACGAATGGACGGACAACATGGAGAGCCAGCGGGACGTTCAAACCTCCAAACGAAACGGGAGCTCCGGGTCGTTGTTATCGGCCGGTTCCGCGGTGGCTATGGAGATTAAACGAAAGAAAATACGACAGAGTACCTTATTCCTACAAAATGAGGTGAGCACAAAGGGATACAGAGGCGTTTTCCCCGTCAAAACGGAATCACATTGACGGCTCAGTCGGTCCAAAGTGCGACGCTGCTTCTTCTCGTTCTTTGGCGTTAACTCGCTTCAGTAACAGCTAACATATTCTGCAAACTGTGCTCCAATAACTGCTTTCATTTGGGAAAAATCACTCATTATACATAGCTCAATTTACACAGCATCAATATTATATTATAAGTTAAGTGTGCACACAGGAAACAGAAAAAATGCAATACGTTTGGTAAACACTTTACAGCCTGGCTCCAGAGGTTTTCTTAAAATTTATAATTATTTACAGGCGAATTTAGGAAGCTTTCAACTCACATGTTATAAGAGGTTAGCTATAATCAGATCTTAAAGATAAATGTGGCACATCACAGCTGATATGAATGTTTGCTCCAAGCACATCCATTATGTATTTATGAATCACTCTCCTATAAGGAACAATAATCTGGTAGAAAATGTGTTGAAAAAAGTGGTTGATGTCGTTTGTCCAACACAATCTCTGACATGCACATGTACTTTTTGGGAAATGAAAAACCTAACAGTGTTTTTCCCAAAATAGCCTTTTCCATATTGTAATGGTGTGATCTCTGATTTGGACTGAAGAATGACAAAAATCCTGGAAATAATCTTTTTAAATGCTGTGGACTGACAATAATATTTTCATGATTCCTGCCTCTTCTGTGTCTGATCACTTCCTGGTTCTGAGAAATCATTCAGAAACTGAAGGTGTATATAAAAGTTGTTAAATTCCAGGCCATGTTTTTTTTTTTATTTTGATTGAAAACTCCCTTGTTCTCCTGTGAACACATGCCTTATGATTTGAATTTGAACAGTCGTGTCACACACTGACTTTCAGTTCCCCAGGCAAAGCTGGCCAGTTGGGCCAGTTATCCGATACGGGAGTCGCCCCTTTCATTCAGCCCGCTCTGCATTGTTTAATGTTGCTAAGCAGAAAAAATGCTGTTCCCTTTTGCTCTAACAATGCTCAAACTCATGTCATTACAGACCAAAAGCATGAAACGATGCCCAAGTCTGCTGAATGATACTCTGCAGATAGTAGAGGATATGAATTTGTTGTACATACGACAGATTTCTAAGAAACTACAGGTGCATAATTTAGTTTGTATCATGGAGAATGGTGATGTTTGTACCCGTAAAACATGTGGATGGATCTCTTGACTTACAGTTTCTAACCCAGCAAGACCAAAGTTCCAAAGTCAGACTGAAACTAAGAGTATTTCCATTATTGATCAATCTGTCAATCATTTTTCTATCATAAAAGGAGCCAAAGATAAAGGTTGATCATTGTCACAAAACACAAAAATGATTAATCTACTGTCGCAGAGGGCTAAAGGATGCAGAAAACATTCACTTTTCTGAGGCCAAAACCAGAGAATACAAATACTATTTTTTTAAAAATAGTCTCAAAACGATGAATCAATGATCAAAATAACTGCTGATTAATTTAATGGTTGGCAACTAATCGATTAATCAGTTAATCATTACAGCTTTTTTGATTATTTGAGTATTTTAAATTCAGTATGTTTATAATCCACATAATATCAGACGTCATCATACTCCATTTAGGCCACAAATATGTTAGCTAGAACTGCCATCACACATTTTTTCTGCAACTTCCCACTTGCTACTCTTCGCAGCATGCCAGCTTTTCCATTATGCTTTTTTTTTCATTCAAAGAAACCAAATAAAATCATGTAATCACCGTTGTTGTCATCCCATCTAGCATATACTGTAGGCTGATCATTATTTCGTACCATTTTGGCCACAAAAAGTTGCTCTTGAGTGATGAAAAGAAGTTGACTTCACTGTCACCAGTACGTCATTGTCATTTTAATTGTGGTGTTACTTTCTTGCTACCAGTGAAACCAAATGCATCACATTTCCTGAGAGCCTTGTGATATTCGATTGTGTTATGTCTGTCATTCACCAAGGACCTCTGAAAGCCTTAGCTCTGTTTGTGCCAGAAAGACTGTGCCCCTTTGTTTTCCTGCTGTAAATCAATTTTCGATCTCTGCCAACAAAACCTCAAACTCAGGGGCACACAAGGTTAAGTGTACCGTAGAGGCAGGAAGAGGTTGTAGGTCATCTTAAGAGTGTTCTTGTTTGTGTATATGAAATTTATGGGCATTACTTGTTGACTTGACATCCCTAAATTGTTGTAACCCCTGTAACATTGATTTATTTATTGCCCTAAACAACACTCAAGGGCAACTTCACCCTAACTTAAGCAGAATCAACACGTTCGCACTCACCTTGTGTCTCGTCTCATTGTCACATATTCTTTGCCATACTAACGCAATTTAAAGCCTTACTGCAACTTGCTGTGTTTTACTCTTTAATGTTGAACCTTCCCCTTCATTTGGTGTGTCCAACAAGAACACTAACATACAAGAAAAGCTCGACTTTGAGATGCGAATGCGGGAGGGTGCCTACAAGCTGCTGCTCGCCTGCAGTAACAGAGAACAGGTTCTCAACGCCTCCAAGAACCTGCTGACCTGCAACGCCAGGATCAAGGCTTACCTTACACAGCTGCGGAGGAAGAAAGAGGAGCAAGACAGGGGGTGAGGAACAGGGGAGGGGGCATTTATTGGCTTTTCAGATGTTAAAAAAAAAAGTTCAGTTTCTGCTCACATCAAAATATATAGTGATAAATAAGATGTAAACTTTAATGAAGAGATGAATTAATCTGCTGGAAATCGTGAAAAATTAAGAAAGAACAAAGACTTGAAGAAGTGTGTTTTGTAAAGAGTTTTTAAAGTGTTGTTTTGTTGAAGGGAAGTCATCGCACTGATACACAGATTGTGATCAATTGCAATGTTATCTCCAAACTTTTATTTCAGACTTTCAGATCCTGTTTCAGATGGCCGAGTGCCCTGTGATGGGACAATTGCATTGTCTGGTAAGATTGCCAGTTTTCAGAAAGAACCAGAATCTCTGTTCACCCACCTCTAAATTGTATATTCGACAAAACCAGGGCAGATTTAGATTTTTAGAGTTTTAGTGTGTTAATAACTTTTAATCTCTGCTCACATAGGGCTGCGCATTCCCTTGATGTGGAGGGATTCAGACCACTTCAACAACAGAGGGAGTACGTTTGTCCTTATTTACTTTTATCACTCATGCCTTCTTTTGTCCCGTGTTACGTTGTCGAGACTTGATGTACCAACGCACACTGAACATCGCTTGTATTTATTAGGCTCCCGTCGAGTGGCCGTGTTCTGTCTGATGCAGATCGGCTCAGAGGTGTTTGACACACAGATGGTGGTGGTGGACAGAGCAGTGACTGACATCTGCTTTGAGGGAGTCACCATCTTGTAAGTATTTATTACACATTTCCAGTATGCAGTTTAATACACACAGAGCAGAACTTGTGACACTTAATGCTGAGAAATGGTATGGTAGAGTTATATTCAGAATATTTTACTGATTTTAACTTTATTTAGTAATGTATATAGCAGAATATTTATTATTCTTTTCAACAAACACTAAGCTGTTTTTAAGTATGTTACTGGTCAGAATGCAGATTTTGTTATTGGGACTCTTTAGTGTTTTATATATTTTTTTAAAATATTGATCTTACATGTGTTATATACATTTAATTGCAATTTCTGCCCTGAATTTTTTCTCTTTCCCTCTCATAGCAAAGACGTAAGTCCCCTGTTTGAGCTGAAGGTGGAGCTGTGGAGCTGTGCCCTGGAGGAAGAGCTCACCTTGGTTAACACACCAAAGAAACTGGCCAAGAAGTTCCGCAGCTCCTTTGGAAAGAGCGCAGGGAAGAAGCTCTGCCCTCTGCTGGACACTCCAGATCCTGACACCTTCCTGCAGCACAACCCCATTCCCCCGTGAGTATTGTATTATCCCATAAAACCCTTTACAGACTCTTGGCTCTCTATTTAGGATTTTTTGCAGCTGGGAACTAAGTCGATTGTGGGTTGTTACTGGGGTGTAGCTGCAGGCTCACACACTGGTTTTGTAAACAAATCAAACTGAGTGAGTATTGAAGTAAGAGTTAAAGCAATATTTGGACTGTTGAATACTGATATGTTTAGCCTTTGGACATTCATAGTGTTTCTGTGCCAATAGATTGAACAATTTTATCGAAGGAAAAGTGCAAGCCTTTAATGCGTCTGTGAGAGGAAATGCGTAGTTAAGAGCATTTAGAGATTCAAATGAAACTCGACTGAACATCTGCAAGCGATGCATGCCACCTGTTCAGTGGGATGTGAAACAGTGGGATCATTAGGCCTTTGAACAAGGAGATAATTTACAAAAATCAAAATACTGTAGGCTATGTGCATATGTTGGGGGTTAAATGATCAGTCTTTGTTTATTGATGTATCCTTCTTATTATTGTTGATGTTGAGCGTAACTCTTTAATGTTTTTAGCCTACACCTATTTTTAAGTCAATGTAATATGAAATGCTAAACTGTGTGTGTGCCTGTGTATGTGCGTCTACGTACCAGTGGAGCCAAGTTCAGCCTGCTGGCCTACACCACACTGAATCTGCCTGAGGCTGAAGGCAGCTTCCAGTCTCACTCTCTCATTGTCCTTCAAGGCGGTAAGAAACAAAGGCACAGAAATTTAATATCTCGGGATCTAAAGGGATTAGACTTTTTAGCTGCTGATTTGATTCAGTGCTGTGGTAATGATACAATATTTTTACCCCATTAAAACTAAAAGCTAAAATCAAACAAAATAAACTATGATTGAAGTTCAGCTTGGATTACTTTTCTTTTTTCTTTTTTTTTCCCCCATAAGAGATTAAGTGGATAAGGCAGTTGCTGCTCACAAAGGTTTTTTGTTACCTGGCTCTAATTTCAGGTGTAAACTTTGGGTATGAATTTAGCCCATGTTTCATTAATGAAGTCCACACTACATATTATTAGTTTTTTTTAATATCTGTTAATATTAAATGCTTGTGTGACAAGAAGCCATGTGACATGAATATATATTAGCAATCTCATTTGTGTTTAATTTCTCACATTACACCCTTTTATAGCTCGGTTGTTCAATCACATGGCTTCACCTTTTTGCTTAAGATTGGAATTATTTTTAATGCTACTACAAAGCATGTATATAGTTTATATTTTTTGTGCTTTTGCTCTTTATACTTCCAGCTGAATATTCATCTTGGCTGCCACTTTATGGCAACCTCTGCTGCCGGCTGGTGGCTCAGCCTGCCTGCATGACCCAGAGCATGATGACCGGCTACCTGAACCAGAAGGTGCATTGACTGCTGCTTTCACATGGCAACAGCTGCGTAGCTTGTTCCTTGGAGAAAGACTTCAGTTCATTTGTTTTGTTGATTTTCAGCAAAGTGTGGAGGGCATATTCCGCTGCTGCAACCTGTACTGTGTGCTGAGTGCTGGCTTTCTGTCCTGTTACTTCACCCCAGAAGAAATTGACGCCAAAGTGCAGCCCACTCTCAACTTACCCATCAACACGGTAAGACAGACAGACACCTTCACATGCTCATTTACATTTCACGCTCAATTGTTTTGTTGCACTTCTTTATTACAGATTACTGGCAACATGATGAAATGCACGTGTAAATGTTAATCACACCAGGAGTAGCTGTTCCTGTTACTCTGTCACTTTTATAGCTATCAGTACATTATTATCTCTTTTTAATTGCTCTGTTTGGTTAGTGGAATTTTGAATGAATATATAACCCAAACCTCACATTCCTTATTATTGATTTAAATCTCCCTAACATTTGCAGAATAACCAGAATACAAAATGCCACATTACTCACTGAGATCCTGCTTGCATCTTTGGCATTTTGCTGCTGAATTAATTTTTTTTTTCTGCAATATCAGCGATGTGCTTTTTACTGCGATATCTCATATAGCACTCTCATTTGTTCACAGCGGAGCTCATTTTCAGCTTATGATAAGTTATTTGTATTGTTTCTGAAGGACACCCGGATCCGTGTGATGGAGAAGGAGTCAGCAGGCCAGAAATCCAGAAGTCTGTCCATCATCAATCCTTCAGCAGAGGGATCTCAGACTGTCATCTTCACCACAGAAACCAGAGAGGAGTTGGACGACTGGCTGGACGCTCTGCACCAGCACCTCTATGATCAGAGTGAGTGTGTTTCTGTGTAAACATACAGCAGAGTGGTGTGTATGATTATAAAAACTATAGGTTACACATCATACATGTATGCACATTGTAGGAACATGTTTCTGTTTCTATGTTTGAGACTGTCTAAAGAGAAGATTGGAGTGTGTGCACATCAGTTTGGGCAAGAGAAATGGCTGCATATATATTTAGCTAAACAGATCCTATAACCTTTATCTGTGCCTCTCATGCCTCACCTTGTTTACGACCAGGCCAGTGGCTGCACTGCTGCAGCCAGCTAATGAAGATCGAGGTCACGTCACCACGGAAACCATCACTTTTCCTCACCAAGCAGGCTGACTCTGTTTACAATGACCTCAGTAAGTAGAGAAATTGGAACGAGCACTTGAAGTGAGTTAGACAGAGGTTGATAATTAGCTGGCTGCTTGATGTCGAACGTTGTACAGGATTTGTATTTGTATGCATCTATTTATAGAAGATAATATGCAAGAGCGACACCTCAATGGAATAAATTTATTCTATTTACCACACATAATAGTTTTAATTTCAGCATGTAAATAAAACCATTTTACATGCAAATTAGAGTATTGGGGTGTGTGTTTGTGTGCTTGGTGAAATGTTATGATTTTTCCTTCAGTAATACATCAAATATGAAATAAAAATAAAACTCCATCAATTCTCAATCAATGTGCCGAGTTAAATGGAGTTCAGCGTTTGATCGTCTTCTTTGATTTGCAGGTATAAATTCACCTGGCAAGTTTGAGAGCATCACAGATATGATCCACAACAAGATAGAGGAGACAGATGGCCGCTTTCTTATTGGTCACGAGGAGGAGAAGGAGGTGGCTAATTGGTCCACGCTGTTTGATGGGTCCCACTCATTGGTGGTGCAGAAGAATCTTCTGTCCCAGAGCAAAACCTCCACCCCTTGTTCGAGCCCCAACCCCAAAGGAAGCTCTACACCCGTCAGCAGCAAAAAGCGCCGTGCCCCACCTCCTCCCTCTGACAAAGGGCCTTCTGCTCCCGCCACCCGTCCTGCCAGACCTCCCCTCCCTGCTTCTCTTCACCACCCTCCTCCTCCTCCATACCAGGAGAAGGAGAACTCCGGCACTTGCACTTCACGCCCGGCGACGAGGTCCAAAACTGGCCGACCGTCTCTGGATGCCAAGTTCTCTGCCATAATACAGCAGCTCCAGCGGAACAACACCGCAGGAGCCGGAGCCCTGAGTCGGAAAAACGCCCCACTCGGTGTCCTCGACGTTCAACCTCTAAGTCAACCTCAGCCCCCTCCTCAGCCGCTGGAGTACCAGTACACCGACGCCACAGCCGAACATGGCTTCATCAGACCAAGTCACGGTCCCGGTTCCGGTCCTGCACCTCCACCAAGGAGCAAACTGAGGAAGTCCTTCAGAGAGAGGATGAACCTGAAAGCCCTGTGACCTTCCACAAAGTCTTACCACTAATACAGATAGATATAACAGTTAGAACATTTTGACTGAGCTGGATAACATTTATAAAATCAGTTGTCACAGTATATTTGACTGTATCTCAAGAGACATAATGTGAAGATATTTTTCAGCAGGACATTAGTTTGGTCCTCCCAACATTTACAAGAATAGTTCCATATTTTGGGAAATCTGCTTATTTGCTCTCCATAAAACCAGCCAGGGATTCGCGCACAACAAGATGTTCAAAAAGTCACTGCTCCCAACTAACAAATAGCTTGGCACATAACCCCTAATAGAACTGCAATTATTAGTGTTTTTTCACTTCAGTTTTTTCTACAGACGAAGTAAACAAGAATACTAATTAGTGAGCTTTAAAGGCAGATTTAGTTCTCTTTGGAGAAAACCAGGTTAGCTGTTTTCCCCCTACTTTCCGTCTTTATGCTAAACTAAGCAAAGCACCTCCTGGCTCTGGCTGCATATTGTGCTGATAGATAAATTGCATCGCACATCCCAAAATGTTGAGCTATTGCTTTAACCTAAAGGATGGAAGGGCAACGAAGTCTCTGAGGAAAAGAGCATCACGATGTCCGTTGTGACAACCCAAATCCCAGCTGACACCTCGTATCACAGTATCAATATTGTCTCGATACATCTCCAGCCCCACTCTCCATTTATAAACTTTGTCATGTGCAGCTAAACCAGAGATGAAATTGAAAGCTGCATGTTGGCTTGAGCTCGGCCATCATCAATCCCACTAAAATGGAAAGGCTTATTTCTCGGCTCTGCCACTGGAACATGGACTGAAGAAAGAGACTTTGCAAAAGCACTCAAATTGGAATTGATCCATTGGCCGACTGCGGACGACTCATTCCTTTTGGAACTATTGACTTATTCCACTTACTGTGACAACTTTATGACCACTATAGCTGATTTTAAGGGAACAGGATTTTAGGAGCAATTGCAGGCACTAATGTGACTTCTCCATTTCCCAGAGGTCTTAATAATGGAGTGACCTTGGTTTTCAGTGGCTACACAGTATGTCCAACATAATTTAACACAGCAGCCCATAAATGCTATAAACATAATTGAATGAATGAGCCTTTTGAGTGGATATAATAATGAATGCCCTTGTGTTTGTGTTTTGAACATATCCAATGCTGCCAGCCACTAAATATTTCAACCACTTAACAATCACGTGTTGAAGAATGGTCTTCGTAATTACACAGAGTGTACAAAACATTAGGTTTAGCTACTTTCTCTGAAATTGCCTGGCCAGATGAAGCAGTATGGTGAAAGCTACAATCCCATTTTTTTATCTCACCCTCTAAATTCAGTTTAATCAAGAGGGGAAGATGTAGATTTGGGAGGAGGCGGATTACAGGAGGATTTAGTTTAAGCCCTGAAAGAACCGAGAATGGATTGTACAAAAGGGGATGCTGCTCTATATTAGCAGTGTGTTCAAGAAAATGTTTTAAACTCAGTGTGTATTACCAACACATTAGTCACTTTGATGTTGTACTGTGTATATACCTGGAAAAACAAGGCATGTTTCATAGTATTTTTACTGATGTCGATGTGGTTGGACATCTATGGTGAAAATCGGCACAATATTTATATCGCACTTCATGTATCCTCCATCAACATTTGGCTATTTCCACCTAGACAAAGCTTCCTAGAGACAAAGAACATCAAATTACATGTCAATGTTTCTGGTAATTATTGTGAAAGCTCATATTTTTGTACAGTATTTCCGATTAACTGTGTAGCCCTAATGGAAAATTTTATGCAGCGAATATAGAAAATGTTTCCCCTGTGGACATTAAGCTTGAGGAAGAGCATGTGATCTAAATGTGCAACCGCTTTATGACAAACCAAGGACACTCACACTTCGATCAAAGCCAAACTAACATGCCAAATTAATTTACAGTATAAAAAATGTTTTTTCATTTAATTACACATGACCTCATTAATTGTTTTTGTGTTTATTAAAATGTTCTGCAATTACTTTTTGTAGTATAATACTGTCGTATCATTTAAATGTTACTTAATTATTTAGACTTTAAGTGGCACTGTGTTCCAGTAGCAATACATTAATCTTGTCCTAATGCAGAATCATTTGTGTATAGTGCAATTTAAAAAAAAATATTGTCATTCTTATTTCTCAAAAAGTGCAATTTTCTCCTCACTCTTTTCTGTTGTCTTGGAAGCTAACTGTATTTTTTATTATTGCTGATCTGCAATAAAACGGCCTACATTCTACCCTGGTGAGACTGCTTTATTTTTGCTGAGCTTGGAAGTATTACTGAATATTTTTCATGGTAAAGGTTTACCAGGGGGTGGCAATAAAAGTCAAAGCATAGCTTTTATTGCAGCCCAACACACATCCCATAGAGATACATGCACGGGCACATTTCTCCACTGCAGCAAATACTGGAGAGGCTCCTCTGGCTTTGAGCCCAGACATAGCCTGTTGTGAAGATTAAGGCGGATGGAATCTCATAGCCAGATAATGGTATTACAATAATAAAACCCCATTCACACTGCATTTACTTAGTGGAAAAAAAAAAACAAAAAAACATTACATTGACGTTAGTACACTGCTGTTAAATATCAGTTTATTCCTCCCTCGCTGTTTATCTCCAGTTCGGTTAAATAACACAACTGAGGAAACGTATAGATAGTAAAATATTTTAATTAAATATACAGGAGGTCATATCATACAAAATGTCTTTATTTTTTTGTCTTGCTCGCCAGCTGGGTGATTGGTAAACAGATGGCTACCGTATCAAAAACACTTTCAGGATGCACATTAATGGAAACAACGTGAAAAAGAAAAAGTGAAACGACAAACAAATAAAAAGAGTATCCTAATTCTTAAAGTTTAGTGTTTGTTTAAATCTAACATGATCACGGTGACCTTGAAACAGAGCAAACAAGGACACAGCTAGATTGTGTAACCGACTTTTATACTGTTTGTATACTATTTACAGATTATAACAGTTTATATGATAACAACCACGCGGTACTATCTACAGTGCTATTTACATGGAAAATAAGACAAGAGAGAGGGGTTGTCATGAATTGATCCCGTATGAATGTTCTGTACAGGAGCCAGCACTAATGCCAGTTTTACCTACACACAGCAATGTACAGTACTTAATCAGATATGAATGTCTTTATCTAAGTATTCAGTAAAACTTTACACATAGACGTTTACAGCATTTTTTTTTCTTCTTTTGAAACACCAGACATGTTCACTGTGTATTTCGACTATCCTGGATTGCAATTATAGTGGTTGTAAAAGCCAGAGCAGGTGTTGTCTTTCCACCTCGGGCTATGGAGCATGGTAGGCATACTTTATGGAGTCTGGTACCGTTTCATCACTGCTAGAAAACACATAGAGCACACATGCCCTGCGGATGACAGACACCAGACCTGTGTCAATATCAGCTATCAGTAAATCTTTTCAGGTTTCTTCTATATTCGGCTGCCTGACACAGTTAAGCTAAGGTAAATAGAGTTATGTAAGCGTGAATACTAACCATAATTGTTTAAATTTTAAAAACTTAAAATTTTGTGCCTTATCTATCAAGTCTGGTGTCTGATAGCCAAGTGTGCCATATAGTTTTTGCATGAGTGTCTGTGTGCTGCATTTCAGACGAGTTGACAGTAATATTGATATTCCTACCCTGCTACAGAAGATAAACCTTAACAACTGTAGTGCTAACTCTAATCCAAGACTGCGAAAGGCACAGATATTTGCAAAGCAATAATATCATAAGTGACAACATTCCTATCAAATCATACAGTGAGTCTTTTCAGAGAGTTGAATGAAAGAGTCTGTTCAAGAAAAAAAAAAAAGGAGAAAAAAAAGGAGCTTTTCAAGTCAAGAACAAAAAGATGAAATGCTGATTTCTTGTGTTGAGCATTCCACAGCAGACGGCTGCTTCATTATGCTGGTCCAACAGACAAAAACAAGCTACTACAGTCTAGTCATCACAAGGGGGGGGGGGGAGCGGGGGGGAGTCAAATGACTGTCAATTTATAAAGTAAAAAATTAAAATGGCTTTTCATTAACTCTAACAAAACAAACATTCATGATTTGTCAACCAATCGAGCACAACTGCTTGCGTTAAATGATCTAAACTGAAATACAATTTAACGAGTGAGGACCTGAACTGAGCAAAAAAAGTGAGTCTACAGTACATCTGTTACACACAGCACCTCTCAATGTTATGATGAAAACTATTTCATGTTATGCAGCACCACGGTGAGTGTTAACGTCTATTCCAAAAGGAGTCCAGGTGGATTCGCTGTGGCACAAACGGGCGACAGCTTTCAGCGTGGAGACATGTAAACAGATGCAACACCGCTGGCTGCCTAAAGTGTGATAATGCACTAAACAGCTGCTGAACATTGTTTTGCGATGATGAATGCACCTCTAGTTTTATAAAGAATTTCATCTGCGTTGTCATGTCACTTGTAGTGTTTTCTTCTTTTTTTTTTTTTTTAAGCAAAAAAGTTTAGCCCTCAGACGCAGTAAACAAATGGCTTTTCTCTGTTGCCCTCCACATTTCACACATCCAGAGCAACAACCTGACTCGTGGTGACTGAGAGCGGCAAACTGATTTGTGAGCACATACACATGAGCATTGTGCAAATAAGGATACGTCAACAAAAAAAAGATACAGTAAGTGGTGATAAAAAATAAAGAACAGTGCAAAGTATATAAACAAATGCATACACAAATTCAAAAAAAAAAAAAGGAAAATGGAATTTTCACTCTTCCTGACTGATGAGTTTATCAGACTGCGATCAGTTTCATAATCAGTGTTTCTTTTCGACTGAGACGCAATCCCCGAGCAAGAGAGACAGAAAGACAAAGAGAAGCTGAGAAAGTCTCTGAGGATGAAGAGGGAGAAATAAATCGTCCCCTCTCCCTTACAGTCTGGTGCTGGGGTGTACCGAGGACAGCTGAGGTGGCGGGAGGGTGGAGAGGGGGTACAGGTGGTGCAGCAGGTCACCGTACAGTGCTGCCCCGCCCGGGTGCCTGTAGAAGTGGTGCGGGCTGGGGCTGGAGGCAAGCAGCTGCCTGTGGAGCATCATGGAGTGGAAGGCTAACGGGGGCACGAGGGGGGACACCGCCGACTGGCTCTTCAGGTACTGCAGGCCTGGGTGCTGCTGGAGCCCATCCTGAGCTCCTGCTGAGACCAGGCTGCCGGGCGGGTAGATGCCGGCGTAAAAAGGTGCTGCGTGGTGCGGGGGGTAGGTAGTTGTCGGGTGGCCCTCGGGGAGGTGGTTGTTGAGGTGAACGGCGTGGGCCGGCTCGGCTGGTTTTAGCTCTTCGGGGTCGCTGCGCCGGACCGCGCCGGAGGGGTGGATCGGCGTCACCACGCGGACCTTCCTCTCCGGGACGTCCTCGCTCTCCGGCTCCACCAGGCTCCGCTTGCTGGGCCGAATAGGGCTGGTGAGGGACGAATCGCTTGAAGCTTTCGGGCTGGGAAATGGCTGCGACGACTCGGACAGGCTCTGTTTTGGGGGAGAGATGGTCATGGGAGGAACTCGGCACGCCTTAGGGTGCGACTCCAAACCCTGGTGCATGATGGGATATGGGAGGCTGCAGAAGGGGGGCTTGGAGAAGGAGGACACCCTCTGAGACAGGGGTTTTGAAATTGTGAAGTCTCTGGGCTCATCGTCCGCCTCTCTCCTCTCCCCGTGTGTTTGAGTTCTGTCACTGTAGTGAGATCTGTAGGCCAAGCCCTCTTGCTCCAGGCCGCCACAGACAAAGCCCTGGCTGCCCTCTCGGTCCCTGGTGTAGTGCTCTCTCCGCTCTCCGTTGGGAAAGCCGGCCATCCTCTCCTGGCTCAGGCAGTTCTCAGTTTGCCTGTATAGGCTGTGGAGGTGAGGGGAGGAGTAGCAGTCACCTGCGTAGCTCCGGGGCTGAGCGGACGGGAGTAGCGACTCCCCGGAGTTCTCCACACCATCCTGTGCGTGTGTTCGGGGGAGATAGGGCTGCCACGGCGGATTGACTGGTGGCTGGAGGTGATGGCTCGTCCGGCAGCTGTAAGTCTCTGAAAGCTCCCCGGCAGCGCTCCTGTCCGATGGGCCGCTGGTGGCTTGTTGGTGAGGCTTGCTGCTCTGGGCGTGCTGGATGACTGATGGCCTGAATATGGGCGCTACCTCCGGGATGCTGTCTGACACACACCCGTGCCTCTGTCCCAACACCTCCTCCTCACCCTTTCTCTTCTCCTTCTCCCTTTCTGCCAATGATATGACAGGGAGAGAGGACGCGGCTGGGGGAGGTGGAGGCTGAAGGGAAGGAGAAGTATAGGAGAAGGGGCTGGACACTTGAGAGAGGAGCTTCTTTTTGGCTAAAGGAGACATGACCCCCTGGCTGGCTTTGCAGTAGGCACCCGTCTGTGCGGGAGCCTGGGTAGACTCCTTTTTAATGACCCCATAGTCTTCTTTCTCTGGAAAGGAATCTGTGCTCAAGTCTATACACTGTCTGTCTGCCTGCTTACACATTGGTAACACCTTCCCCACTCGCCCACCGTGGCTTTCTATGGAGTCTTTGACCCTAGAGGAGGGCTCAGGCAGAGCAACGTGTCCAGCAGGTTTGTTCTGATCCCAGCGGTGGGGCAGGTAGGGGTTTTTAGGAATGAAATGCCCATCATTTTGCGGTTCACAGGAAAGTTTTGTTTGGAGGGCCTCGCTGATTTGCCTCCATTCAGGCTGGGGGCCGGGCCCCGGGTGGATTGGGAGTCCGGCGTGCGGGGCTCTGAAGTCCGGCTCTTTGGGGCACAGCGAAGACGGCGGCTCCGCTGCCAAAGACTCCTCTTTCTTCAGCGTGAGATGTAACTCTTCCTCCTCTATAACAATCGGTTCATCTCTCAGAGATATCTCCTGTTTTATGGCTGCGGACAGCTCGCGACTCTCCTCTTTCCCCTTGGAGTCCTGCGTGCAGAAAAATGATAGTTGTTATAGTTGTTTCTCAAAGTAAGGGAAATAAGACACTCCTATATTTTCTTATTATCTGGCCATTTCAAAGACAATGTGAACTTGAGAAAGATGGTGAAGCACTGATGAGAAAGAGGATGAAATTAAATTGAATTTAGAGTGAGAGGTAATCCTGATGAGGCAGCAGTTGGGAGAGGTCTGTGACTGACCTGTGATTGTTCTTGGCCTTTTACCGCCTCCCCTCCGTCCTTTTTACTCCCCGACTTGGGATTGCTGGGGCCTTTCAATTTCTTGGCCCCCACTCCTTTGGCTTTGGCTCCTGGAGCCTTCTCCTGGGCGCCCTCCTGCTTCTTAGGTTTGGCCAAGGGGAGGGGTTTGTCCTGCTCGCCTTTAATGTGCCTCTCGTAAGGGAGGAGGAGCCTGAGGAAGAATGCAGGCGAAAGAATGCAGATGAGTTTGCGGTATGATCATGTTATGTCATGTCACGCTTGTAAGGCACAGTTACTAATCTATGTTTTGGTTCAGCGCACACAAACAAAAATCAGTTTTAGCCAAACAGTCATTTAAGATAGAAAAAAATGGGGAAAGTATACATTTGAAACGTGGGGAAGGTGAAGCATTTTCTCAGCAAACCACCTTGCTTTTTCTGGTCCATACCAAAAAAACAGCAATAAACCA
>JAOXYL010000039.1:16768892-16792693 GCA_028564955.1 Terapon puta
TGTGTGTGTGTGTGTTATGTTTTTGGGTGTGTGAAGCTAATGTGGTTGGGAATGAAAAGGAGGCAAATGTCTGGGAGAATTGAAATCAAATTGTTTAAAAGGAAGCTCACAGCGTATAATATCTCATTTCATATAGTAACACGATTAATCACACAAGCCCTTAAAGTGGTTAGAGTGATAAAATATTTCAGCTGCTAACAGTGCGCTCTCGTTTTTAACACGCCGTCTATCTGACGTGATTAAATGCGGGATAGCTGCATATGCTCCAACTTAATTAAGTCCATACCAACTGACAAGGAACATTCTGTAGAAAAAAACATTCAACTATTTCTGACTTCTGTTATTTCTCTTCTGAATACTTCCCAAGTCAATTTTCCGTATCTGATGTCATAACTAATGGGAACATTAAGATCTGGATAACATAACAATACCCATGTGTAAAATAATGACATGAAGAAACCAGCGAGGGAAACTTTTAGACTTTTATTGCTCCGAAAAGAAAATGGAAATTGGCACTAGACCAGAAATAAGAAACATTGTGGAAGAGGAAACCAAGACAACTAAAAAACTACAACGCTCCAAACTTCAATAAGCTCCTCTGAAAATCTCTCCAGCTCCTCTGTCAGGTTTTTTACAATAACAATCCATAAAAGCTAGACAGAAACATGACTTTCTCAGTCATGAGAAAAAATAAGGTCTTCTCGTGTAACGACAAGAGACGGTTGCAGTATTCCTTTTAAGGGACATGGCGGTAAAACAAACAATGAATCAAGAGCTGTTTCGCCTCCTCTTCAAAAGGAAGAAAAAAAGCCTCAGAGAGTTCAAGAGGCTCTGTGGGATTTTTTGTTATTTTTCCTCTGAACAAAAGTGCTGGCAGGGAAAGCGGTGAAACTACATTTCATACAGCTGGTCTGGCACCAGGCCCCAGGCCAAGAAAGGAAATGTACTATTAAATGTGACTTATTGGAAAGACGGAGAGCAAAGGGGTTGTGAAAGAGAGGAGGGGAGGGAAAGGGAGCAAAAGGAAAAAGAAACAGAAGGAGAGAGGGAGCGAAAGAGGGGATAATGACATGTTAATGAAGAGCAAAAACGATTCTGAATGAAGGAAAGAAGAATCCTTGAAAACAGAGATAAAAACATGTGGTCTTTTTAACTTTAAAATAGCAGCAGTGGCATTTTATTACAAATAGGGAAGTAGTTCTCAGGCTTTCTATAATTAGACATTATTGCACGGAAACAGCAGGTAGAATAAATGTTTCACTGTTATAAAACCGTGGCTGGTGACTGTGTTTTCATTATGTGCAAATGGATAGCTGTACTATTAATTATCAAAGCTTGAAAAGTGGCATTTATATGTATATGTATATGTAGTATACCATGGTGATTATCACAAAGATCTGTGGGAAAGAGACGGCTGCCTTGGCCTGGGTCAACTTTATGGAATGTCAATATGGGGTGGGGGTTGGGGTGTCGCAGGCCCGGATAATGTAAGAGCTGAGCCCGGGAAATTACTGGAGCCTTAAATAGTTCCAAATGGAAAGACTAAGATGTTATTTTGGCCAGCGAAGTGAAAATCAGCAGTCAGGAAGTTCCCTACATAGTCAGAATTATCTGCCCTGTTATGATTAATAAATGTAAGATCAAAACCGCAGCCTATTAAAATAATTCCTGCTATAAGTAGAACTTTCAATTCCAAAATATACACCTTTCACAGTTTTATGTAAATTTTTACAAATGGCTGAATAAGCAAACTAGGTTGAGGCTGCAGGGCACTCACTCCATTTTTAACTCCACGATTAAAAAAAAGAATATAATAATAGAGCCTCCAGTGTGAAAGGCTGGAGTAGTTTCAAGCCGTGTATATATAACTTAACGTCATGATCATGTAATATAGCAGTCATAATACAATACCACTTATATAAGTAGCAATTTCCTCCAAGGAAGGGGAAGGGCTGAGCTTGGCAGCCACTGCATTAGTTGAGAGACAGCCAGGTGTAGTTAATAATTCAAGCCACTGGGGGGCGTGTGTTGCACTGAGAGATTCCAGGAAAGAATTTCATTAAGGCAGGAGAGGCAACATTTTATGAGGTCAATAAATACTTAACTTCCTCTCATGCCAATTTATCACCCAGGCTTTTGTTTAAGCAGCCGTTTTCCATGTTGATAACAAGCAACTAAAATATGCAGTGAGCAGATTAAACGTTGAACAGGCAGAGATAGAAGATGTGTCGTGTAATTAAGCTGAAAATTATTACTTCATATAAAGCAATATATCTGATCTTTCTTAGCATTAGATCAATAACAGTGTGAACCACAACATCAAACCACAACCGTCAACTAAGCATGTCTGTGCCTTTGAAATAAAGGATTGCACACAAAGCACCTCCCCCCCTCAAAAAAAAAAACACAACTTGGCAAAAACAAGGTGACTTTACCAGCAATGTGCTGCTCTCATCTGAGTTTTGTGTTACAGGAACAAGCAGTGCGCTTAAATCCAAGAAATGCCTAAGTCACCAAATAAGTGGAAAAAGCCTGCAGGCTGTTCCATTTCAACAATTTCCCTCCCATCCGTGCTGAAATTAATTTTAACTGGTGTTGTGTTAAGATCACAAGAGCTGCTTCATGCGTAAAAAAAAGAAGAAACTATTTGAAGAGCTGGTGGATGAGCCCCGGGGGCTGTAGAAAGATTTGGTAGAAAGAAAATGACTTACTTTTAAAAGCCTGTGAGGGAAAGAGAATAAAATAAAAAAGATAAAATCAAATCTTTATCAAATCTAAATGCGATGATTAAGCATTATCACAGCAATGAGAAAACAATAACTGCTGCGGAGAAAGGAAGAAGACGAGATGCCAGCAGAGGGATAAACAGACATTGTAGCTGGTCCCTCTGCTTTGGATTCATGCCTCAAAGCCCTTCTTTTGTCTTGAAGCCAAACCACTTGAGGTGACCCTTATTCATGCAGTTAAAACAGGAGGGCAGCACAGGAATGTATGAAAAACTTAAGTCCTTTGTCAAGTCTGAAAATACCAGATTTAAAATGACCTCTACTGTTCCCCCGGGGTTTGCTCTCATTAGCTGCTGCCGCTGCTGCTGCAGCTCGCAGTAAATGCTCACCATAGCAGGTGTGAGCCAAGAGTGCTAACTGTTAAATAAATATGTACCATTCTGCATTAAGAAACATTCAGCTATTAATACCAAAAAATGGGCAGCATATGTTCTCTCTTGCTGCCCTACACTGGACCGAAATCTCAGCAAGAACGTCATTAATTTAATTTGCTACACTGAACTAGTTATTAATCTCAGTAGACTTGAATAGATTCTCATACAGTCGATTGCCTGTCACACGTCGGTGCTGTAATTTGTGATTTCTCATTGCCACTGGGGAAAGAAACCATGGACCTTTTGATTAATTTCCACGCATAAAGAAAGCTCCCAATATTGTGATTTGTTAGATCGCTGCAAAAAAAAAAAGAGAGAGAGAGAGAGAGAGAGAGGTTTTTATCACTGAATACTCAATGAAGCATTTTGTCTTGAGGAAACCATCTAGCTCTCAGAGGTTAAAATAGCTGCCTGCTATTTCAGTGTAAAGAACATGCAGCTCTTTGGCTGCACTCCCACTGAAGCTCCGGTCCAGATTCAGCAGAAGAGTCGTGGATATACAAAGAATTTGGCCGCGCTTTTGATGAAGACAACATGTTGAGACTTTGTTTATGGTGTTAAGGAATGCTGACAGACAATATGCAACCATGTTCTCATACTGAAACTTCTCTGCCTTTTTCCCTCTCCAACTTTATTTCCCAGCATTGAATCATTTTTGCTTGTTCATGAAAATCTGTCACTGTTTGTCTCTCTCTCCCCCTCTCTCCTCCTCTCTCTCTGGTCTGGGAGTTTAAAAAAAAGCAGAGCGACATGAAGGTGATACTCCCTCCCCACCATCTTTTATTGTAATCCAATGATATCCTCTGCTTTAGAAAAAGAGGCCAGAGTAATTGAAATCTGTGTTTGAGTTACAGTATTAGACAAGGCAAGCTAAAGTATAATGCGCCACATTTGATGCATCTGCAATACATCAAGGACAATGCAGAGAGGTGCTGACGAGCGCAAGATGCTGAGCGTCTTGCGGAATAAAATTAAAAAAACAATCTCCTGTCTCTTCCCCAAATCTGAACTCTATTAAAATTCTCAGTGTGAGGACGGGCTCAAGGTTTCCTAATAATCACAGCAACAAATGTATATTTATATCTGGGGAGCAGCTTTAGTGAATGCAGAGGAACATCGATACCAGCAGGAATGAATAAAGGCTGAATCAATAAAACATCTCGTCGACTAAAATTGGAACAGGCGTGCATCTGTCTTAAAAGAAACACATATCTGCATGATCTGAGCCGGAGAATATTTCACAGGCCTCGAACGCCATGTACAGTACATCTGGCAAAAATCTAATACTTTTAAGATGAAATGATCTAATCCAAAACCCCTCATCTGCGCTCTCTCTGCTATTGCCCAAAACCTCAGAGTTTTTAAATAGCAAATTATTCTAAATAGCTTCTCTGTTGCTATGGATACCCCCCCCACACACACACCCCTCCAAAACCCCCCCTCCCACCCCAATACCAACCCCGTTGTGCAATTACATTAGAGTGCCAAGGCATGGTGAGGTATTAAAAATCTGTAACAGGCAGAAATGAACAGAGATAGAGAAATGTGATGTTTCTGTAACAAGAGATCACGTACGAAAGCAGGAAGATTAAATATGTAGGAGCTGTTAAAAGGCGCTGACCTGTATAATGAAAGAAACAGCATGAAGTGCAAGGCAGGGAGTGGGAGACAGGGAGGCGGGGGGGTGGTGGGGGGGGCTAGCACAGAGAAAATGGCACAGCACAGAAGCAAAAGGCAGTCTATTTCAAGGTTATTGATGCCATCTTTTTCATGACCTCATTTTTAATTCAGAGCGCTGGGCCCTGACAGCTAATCTCGGGAAACGGTTTAAATAAATATCATTAAAGCTTCCCCGTAGCTGCAGCGGCAGACCTTGGCTTGGACGTTTCTACATTGATTTTTCCCACCGCACTAATGAACGCCGCTCCGCGACTAAAAAACAGTAACTTTGAAAATGACAATTAGCTGAGGTTATCTCCTGTTCAATTCCAGCTATGTAACTCCATTACTACCAGTGATTACCACCTGCTCCTGGACAGCATAAATATAGTGATTATGTCCCTGGCTCCATCTTTCACAATAACATCTCCTAGGAAACCATTTCATATGATTTTACCATTAGGGCTGTAAAGAGATAATGTGTATAATTTAAAATGAGAGCTGAATGCTTGTGGATATTCACAATCCTTAGCCCAAATACCACCAAGACAGCCAAGAATATGCACTTAATTTAAAGTAATTATGTACTGAAATATTATTTCCTTTCTTCCTGATAGCTTGAGACTTTTTTCTTTCCTGCTCTACAGTATTTTGGCCTTCTGAGACAAATCAGAAGTGATCCTTCTGAGAGAGGAGGAAAACATAAGTGTTGTTCCAGTTTGTACCCTGTACATTCTTCCCCGTGAATTATATTTCTGTAGCACATTGACTAATGATTAAAGGTGGAAACAAAGACGCCTCTGGGGAACAAACACACACTTCAGCGAGCCCACAAACAGCCTCATTCATCATGCGGAGAGAATGGCCGTGTTTGCTGAGTTAATACAATGAAGCTAATTGCCCTCCAAGCAGCCCAAACACCAAGGCTCAGCTAAAATTATTCCCCTGAATGGAAACTTGCTCAGCTTCAGCTGATCTCTCTCTCTTTCTCTCTCTCTCTCCCTCACACACACACACATGCCCCATCACCCCCATCCCTCCCTCTCACACCTTCCCTCTCTGTCAGCCTGATATTCACTGCAGTGTGTGGATATTATTGCTTTGTATTGATTCAGCATTATTGTCTCTCAGCTGCTTCTCGGTGGCTGGAGAGGGAAAGGCCAGCGCAGCAGCAGTCACACCTCAGCGCTTCCCACATGGTTTCGCCGTACCCCCGCCCGTCTTATAAACGGGTGAACAATATAGCTTTTCACATCTGGCTTCAAAGTAATTTATGGGTAGACACAGATCGTGCTGATTTCAAAGCTAGATAAAAAGTCACAAAACAAGGATCAAAGCCATATTCTGTCTTTTGCAATAAAATGATATTTGGCCAGCATCGTCTCTGAAGCTGGGTGTTGAAAGTCATGTCTATTATTAGTATAAATAAGGAACTCCACCGTACAGCAGCTCCTCTTTTAAAACATATCCCTGTCTGACGCGGCGAGGGAGGACTGGGAATGCAGTCTAAACACTGAAAGCACCCTCAGCCGAACATTTAGAGGCACACTGTCAACTTGTGTACAAATACAACACACTGAACAATACACTCCTCACACCTGTGGTTTCACAAATTTCCTGGAAAAGCCTCTCCGGCCGCCACTGCCTGCGCTTGCAAATTCGCTTACAGCGTGCAATCTTGACACAATATGAAGCTGCCCGGCTCCCTCATATGGTACTGCTGGCATATTGCTGTATTACTGACAGGTGCGAGTGTGCGCGTGTGTGTTTGTGCGTGTCTGAGCTGTGTTGATGCATGAAGCTGCAGCAGCCGGAGGGATGTGGAGAGGGTCGCCGGCCCGGAGGAATGACCTGCCTCATGAGTGACTGGTTATCTCTTGTTGGGAAGATCGCATTTGGCATTTGTTTAACCTTGGGATGGTGGGTGTGGGTGCGCGTCTGCGCGTGTGGGTGTGCGTGTGTGAGCGCAAGCGGCCCTGCATAATATCCTCACAGCTCCCTCAGGATCATATCCATATGCTTGCTTTGGTTTGGTAATACCATCTGAGTGATTATAATGTGGAGGTTCAAAATGCTGCAGTATCTGACTGAATGATGAGATGAATACATTAAAGTGGTGTTTTCAGTTTATCTTGCGCGCAGCTCCGAGTGCTTGCGATGCATATACGGCGGGAAGGACGGTTACCGTATATATGTTTATCCATGTAGGTCAGTTAATAATTCAAATCTTCGCTGTCGTTCTGAGCTTTTAAATCCTCTTTAGCCGGCTTGTAGAGCAATATGGGTGGAGTTTACTGCATAATTGGTTCCATAGTGCCATACAACTAATCAATTAATACTAAGAAAATAACTGAATCTCATCTCATCTTGAATTGATTTGGGTCCATAAGGAATGCATTTCGTAATGCTATTAGAGCGGCGTGCCATAACAGTGAGATAATGAGGAGTGATATGAAAACTATCCCTCTGTTGCAAGCGCTATTCTTCACGTATGTGTAAGTGCACCGACATTCCCTGAATAAGATCAATATTTGTCTTGTAGTGTCCATGATGTTATGAATAAAGCATTGTGAAATCATATTTGATGCAGCTGTAGGGGGGGGGAGTTCACTTCACTCACTTCAGGGGCGATGCAAACTCTTCCACGTGTGCATGCATGCATAGCAATAACGTGTCACATGTTACTGCCGAACATAATAACTCACCTCTCGTAGTGTCTCCGTGTACACGTGGCGGCACTTGTGCTGCTGGGGTTCCCGCCCAATTCATCATATACATGCTTCCACTGTCTGCGAACTGTGATCTGGAGGGACGGATGGGGAGACGGAGAGTGATAAGGCGAAGGGAAAAACAAAAGAGAGACAAAAGGATGGCAATTGGATGGATGTGGAGCGAAGCAAATTGAAAAAATATGAGGGGAAGAAAGAATAAAAAATAAAAAAACACAAAAAACAAAGAGAAAAACATAAGTGGTTGACATCATTTCGAGGTCTTGGGGAGTTACTGAGTCATGATGTTCCAGTTATTGAATCCTCAACACTCAATTCTCTAACATAATAAGCTCTGTTAACATCATGCAGTCAGTTGTTCCTGCTCTAACCCCTTATCCCATAACAGATGACAGGCTACAACACAAAACGCAGAACTCCAGGCTGACACAGAGCTAACAAAGCCTCGACATGAAACGTGAGATAATCAGCTGCAGATATGAGGGGTTTTAAAAGGATATGAGCCCCAATTATATGAGCTGTATCCTGTTTATGGTCTGGTCTGGCTGTCTCTTTGGATGACATTATACCGGCAAGCTAATGAAGAAACGCGCTTGAGCAATACACTTGACGACTTAACATCAAACATTGACTTCACTTTGGAAACACGTCGCACATGAATAGAGAATGAAGAAAAGGCAGGTAAGGCTGCCAAGTTGAATGCCTCATATGTACTTATTTCTGACTCACATTAGTTGTGTGTGTGTGTGTGCGTGCGTACAGCGCACATGCTGGGTATGTATGTGCATTTCACTTCATCTCCAACATGGGAAAAAATGAGCGATTTGACCAATTTCCTTCTGACCAGTGCAAAGCAGAAGAACATGTGTTTTCCACTCCAAAAGGGGAGGGGGGAGGGTGGTGTTGGTTGAAACAGCGGCATCTTTTTTTTTTTTTTTACTAAATGTGGCTCTGAGCAAGACTTTCTTCTTGGGAAAATAGTGAGTGACCTCAAGGGGCAAAATGAGGGCAGTAAAAGAAAAGACAGAGAGGACAGAAGGGAGGTAGGTGGGAAGCCGTCGAGAGAGGAAGAGATAATAGAGAAAAACAGAGCAGGGGGAAGGAAACAGAAAGAAAGGGGAGATAGAGGAGAGAATGGAGGGACAAAGGAGAAGGAATATATCGCCACATATGTGAGTACTTACCAACTCATATCCTCCGAGTTTCTGAGCAGCTTGAAACATAGTCCAAAGGTTGACTGTGGGAGACAGAAGACAAACAAGGCAGTCAAGAGAAAGAACCTAGGCTGATACACATGATGTCATATACAGTCATTACACCAGAGAGAGGGACATAAATACAGCTCTGGAGGAAGTATTTAGATCATTTGGTTAAGTGAAAGCAGTAATACCAAACTGTAAAAATACTCCATGAATTCAAGTCCTTCATTATAATGTTAATGTAAAAAAAAATACTCGAATATCAACAGTAAAAGTGATCTTTATGCTGAATGACATGATTAGTACATATAATTAGCTGATTTTGAAAGAGTATTTACTGTTATAGATAGTTATGGTGGGGTTAAATTTGTATACAGTTTTATAGTGTAAACTATAATAATCACCATATTTCATAAACCGGTTACATATTAGTATGTGACCTCAAAGTCTGCAAAGATACTTATAACTAAACCTGTGATCTTAAATTGGATTCAATACCAATTATCATCACTGCACGCATTAAATGTCACTACAAGAAAATGAAGTTTAAATTGTAGTAGGAAATAGTAGTGGATATGCAAACATTAATGAATGTTCAGAATGAAACCGCTATGCCGGTGAGATATTGACTATGATAACAAATACACAGAAGCACTATCAAAAAAATATACAGCAGAAGAGAAATGGTGTGTCAGCAGTGCAACTATAAATACTATAAACAGTTTCATCTTATGTAGTGAAGTAAAAAGTACAATTTTCCTTTTGATATGTAGTTAAGTGAAAGTATCATCCATCCTTTATATTTATATTATACCCAGGGATGTAGAACAGGAGTGGAGTGAGAGTAGACAGATAGACAGATAGATAAAACATCTGGAAACAACTGGATGTTCCTGGACTGGCAAACTGAAAACAGCCTTTTTCTTTTTCTTTTTAAAAAAAATCATTTCCACACAAACCAATGCTTCAGCTGAAAGGATGCAAATGAATATTGAGTACTTGTACATTCACCGCTATGTGATAAAATACAGCATATGCCTCATCCTGACAGAAAGATTTGTTAACCTTCAGCTGCAGCCTGCAGGTATGAATGAAAACCATTACAAGCATCAAACGCTTGGCAATATGCTCAAACTTCTGTTTGAACTAATGCAAATTAATTTGCATTGATTTCCCCATGCAAATACCCCATGACAGGCCATATCAAAATACAAGTCTTGTGTAACATTTTCCTAAAAATAGCCATGTGCGCTTTCAGAAAGGCTTCAAATGGCTGTCTATCTTTGAAAGAAAATATTCCAACAAACAAAGAACAGCAAGTTCATTGGTGGACTTTTTGTGCCAATGACATTTGTATTTGCTTTCTGTAACATCATTGTTTAACATTTTTATATGAAGGCCTATAAATAAGAAAAGGAGGCCTCGCCTGGGGAGAAATCCATCAAAATTCAATCTGTGCGTACACAAAGCCTTGCATTTGTCAAAATGACATTTTCCTATCTCCGCATTTGACAGCATTGATTTTTTCCTTCCCTCCTCTCTGCGACCGTTGTCAATGCACGGGTGGAATAACAAAGGGAGCTGGGTAGGTTTTTCTGTTTGAACTGAGCACTCCGGCGTATTGTGCTTTCTGACTGTAGAAACAGAAAGATGGTCTATTTAACTGGCTTGTTATGCATCGACTGTAATTACCACAATAGCACACGGGACTGGGAGGGAACAGAACAGATAAAGGAAATGAGCGAACATGCCTTTTCTTAGATGTCTTGTCATTAGCAATTTCTTTTCTTAATTCCCCTCTATTTGGCAGGGGCAATTATCACTGAGATAAGGATGACAAAACAGGAACACAATGCAGCCTCAATGACACACCGATGGCATGGCAATTAGACAACAAGGCTGAAAGAGGGAGACAAATTGGAACTGATGTTCACAATCACATGCTGATGCCCAAGCAGCGAAGCACACATGCGTCTGGAATAGTCACACACACACAGTTACTGGTTAATCTTGCAGATCAAGGGCATTCAGAATATACAATGCAGTCTCAACTGCTCCTGTTTTATTCCTCCTAAATCCACTCTGGCTTTCATTTCTTACAACACCTCTACTGCACCCATACAACTTCAACAGCAGCAGCTGAAGAGCAGAGTCAATATTAACCAAGTGATAAAAAATAGAAGGACGGCGAGTCGCATGAATAAACGGCAGCAAAAAGCAGTTTTCTTCCACAACAGTAACCTACTAATGCTCCTCAAATGTAACAGCCAACTATTTGCTGTCATTTCCTGTGAGGTGCCAATGTGTGGTCAGTTTCTATGGATGTGTTTACTGAAGTAATCTAGAGCCACATTATTATTTTAATGGAGAGAAAACAGGAGGAGTTTTCTTTCTTGAGTTAGGTCATATACCATTCATATATATCTACATCTATGTGTGTTTGTGTGTGTGTATGCGTGTGTGTGCATATATAAATATGTTGATGAAAATGTATTCCGCCAAGGTGATTCGTCATTCAGTGATAAAATAATCTGCAAATATTGCTATCTATGTATAATTGATCAATTCAGTCATTCTGGAAATCGTAAAAAACATTCTCTCTCTCTTCAAATGTGAAAATGAGCTGTTTCATTTACATAAGTTCGCCAAATATCTTTTTCTGACAACAGATCTCACCTAGGACTCTGGATTATGAGAGAAATAATAGATAAATATGAGGAAAATCAATCCATTTTTATTCAAAGCATTTAAAAATTAGCTAATTCCAGCCTCTCAAATGTAAATATTACTTTTAGCTTTGTAAACTGAATATCTTGTGGTTATTACAGACGTGGAGTTAAGAGGCCGTTTTGCTCTCAGATTAGCACCTTTGCTCTGAGACGTTCGATGCATGCAAACCCTGGAGTGAAATATAAATTTAGCGTTAGAGGGAGGCAGGCAAAACAAGCGGGACCTGTGTTAAACAAGCAAAATCATTATTAGTGGGTGTAAAATATGTTATGAGCCTTTCGAGGTAAAGGCAGATTGACTGAATTTTAGTGGTTCATATCCCTCTGCTGGGCTGTAAAGACTCACAATTGCAGTCTTAAAACATCAGGTAAGACTCTGCAGCCAGGAGATGAGGAGGAATTTACTATATAGCAATCCACGTTCGGATTCAAATTGGGTTTAGTTTTTTTTGTTTCTTCGAGGGGTGGGGGGGGCAAATGGATATTTTTGCGGCCCAGCCAACAACGCAAGAGTGAGTCTGGTAAAACATTCAACCATCTGTTGCTTTGTTAAACTCCAGAGAACTTCATAAAAAGATTATTACTCAAACGCAACTAAAATAACATAATTTCAATTTCCATTACGGGAAAGCGAGTTCTTTGATCCTTCAATGCATTTGTAGCGAGCTTAAAGGGAAGAATATGAAAACGGCGCCTGATTACATCTAAGGGTTTGTTGTATTAATTATGATGTGTTTTCCTTTTTTTCCCCCTCCTCTTTACATGTGCTGATGTGTGCTCGCTGCCAAGGACGAAGTTTAAACAGCATGATTTCACCATTTAATGAGGGCCTTGCTTATGATGTGTCTGGTTTTGAGATTCAAAGCATGTACTGTATGTAAAACAGTTGGCGCGTGGACCTCGACTTTATTCTGAGCTCAAACCGAGAAATGCCAACTAAAAGTAAAGCACGTTGGGTATGCAATTCTCTCTCCCTCTCTCTCTCTCTCTCTCTACGTCCTCCTCACTCCCTCTCTCTATCTCCCTCAACCACAATGACCTATTTAAGCAACAACATGTCGGCAGTCGAGATGACAGGATTGTCAAAATACCACGGTGAGGTTAGCAGAGCTGAGACAACCACAGCTTACCTTCATGTAATAGTTTAGAGTAATGAGTTTTACTGTGCTATAAACTGTCACTGTTAAATTCAATAGACACCTCTCTCCCTCCTGCCTCCTCGTTAATTTGCTGATGTTGTCGCCCCGCGTTCTGATGTGAACGGCTGAATCTTTCTTGGCTCGTTTGACATGAATGCAAATGTGATTTCCTTCCTCGAATAAAAGGCTGAAAAAGAGGTACATTTTGAAAAACCACAGTTTTGAGATGAGAGCCGGCGTTCTCGTGCGTCTTGCCTGGAGATCAAACGCGTAAAACAAACGCACGTCTTCGGTTTCAAGAGACCAGAGCGTGCCCTTTATGATGTTTACGTGCACGTTCCTCTGCGCTGTGCACACCGAGTGCAAGCTAAGCGTTCGACCTAAATTCGAATTCTTTCATCTCGGGCAGACGTGTTTCCCATGCATGTGATGTTCCTTTAACATTGTTAGAGGACGTTCTTGGCCTTCACAGGAAACCCCTTTGACAAGTGTGAGAAGATATTCTCTCCTCATATAAAAGCCAGCTGAAACACGCTCTGACAGGAAGCCTTTCCTGAACTGCTAGATGTGATTTTTCTCAACATAGACAATTATTCCGTTACTTTATTATTACCACGGATCGAATGTGTTTTTTTTTTTCCTTTTCTTTTTTTTTTTTTTTTTTACTGTTTAACAGCAGGGTAATTTGGAGATTTTGGGCATAACGCCTGCAGTAGTTGGCAGTCATCACCACTTCTTCCCCTGAAGCTCTGGATAGTTAGGACAAAGTCTGCCCTTGACTTGACTGAAAAGCAGCTACTGGTTTCTCGTCTGATCACGACAGGGGGGCCCACTATAGATAACATGTGGTTTGAGATGCTGATTAAAATCCACACAGGGTTTTCCCCCCGTGTGGATTTTAATGACTTACAGAGTGCAGTTTCACTCTGATACCTAAACTGTAATTTGAAACACACACTTCTGTTTCTTCCCTCTGAGCTAAAGCCATTTTAGGGTGTGTATTTTTTTCCCTCTCTCTGCGTGGACATTTTGGAGAGGTTTTGTTACTTTTCGGCTCTTTCTTACAGGTGTCTTTTACCCTGACGCCCTTATCACCGTGCTTACCTTCCCCATGGGTGATGTTACGACCTAAATCTCAAAAATAACCCAGGAAAACGTATCCTCGCAAACTTTACGATTAGACCGCAGAGTTTGAACTAGAGTACTCCATTGTTCAAACATTGCCAGTGAGGGAATAAGAGAATAAGTTATCCTACTCACTCTGTTTGAAGCCGAGGAAGGGGATCCTCTCTATGGGTGTGTCTCTGTCTTTCATGTACTTGTAGAGCGATACTAAGAAAGCCTGCTCCTCCGCTCGGCTCTCCTCTGATGTTTCGTCTTCTTTCTTCTCCTCCTTCTCGCTCCTCTCCTCCTTTTCCTTCTCCTTGTCCTTGTCCTTCCCTCGCTCCTTCTCCTCGGCTGAGGCTTTCTTGCTCAGGCCGTTGGCCTTGTGTTTGGCCGATGGGGTTATTTTACCATTGGGTACCGTTCTGCAGTTGGGTTTGACCTGCGAAAGCGGGAGCGTAAAAAAAAAATGTCGGCGAATGTAACTTAAGATGAAAACTGACCACTTAACACAGTGTTCTTCAAATGATGTCAGACAGTTTGGATGAAATGTGTTTGGGTTCAAGCACAAATAAATATCCTCACAGGCCGCAGAGGCAGCCACTCATTGATTATCAATGGGGCAGCTCTTCTTGTCATCACAGATTAGGCACATATTAGTTTGACTCCAGCTTTGAGAGAGCATTGCTAATATTGATTCAACTGTCCAAGGTCATAGGAATAACAGCTGTGGAAGGGCTTTTAGGCTGGATATTTCCTTCACTTTCAATATCACAACCAATGTCAGAACGGGGCTCGATAAAAAGCAGCCCTGTAAAATACAGAAATACAGAATCAATGACACAAAGCCGTTATCAGTGAAAATGTCACTGAAATGTATTGATTCCTTGAATAAAATGTAAAAGGATGTGATTTCACCTGTTTCTAATAGAAAAGTGGAAACATCTCTTGTTTTGTTCTGCCGTCTCTTGTTTAAAAGATTACTGCGTGGTTGGAGGGAGAGAAAAGACACCGACAGAGCGAGCGCTGCTTGGTAACTACGCTATCATGACTGATCTATCAATGAATAAATTAGTCAGACAAAAGCAAATGATATTGTTTCAGAGAGGCAAAGATTAGTCAATCAGCACAAAAATAGTTCTGTTGTTTTGATTTTCACTTGACCAAGAAAAACATTCCCCACTTCCAAATAATCTTCTCTGAAGATTTGCTGCTTTTCTTCTCTGTCTTATGTGATAGGGAGTTCAATATCCTGACACTTTGGACTGTTGGTTAAACAAAACAAGCAGTTTGATTATTTGACATTTTTCACTGTTTTCTGGCAGTTTGTGCGACACTTTAGGAAAAATGATTTGCAGATGAGCCCTTTATTGTTTGACCTAATGTACCACAGATGTCACATTTATTAGAAAAAAATAAAGTCAGCTTCTCAAAAATGGAATAAAGTTGTATTAAAAATATTTTATGTCCTTTCACAAATCTCTCTCCAGCTGACAAATACGCCAGTGTCATGCTGACTTAAGCCTTCATGGTCAAACGTTTCACTGCACGTGCTGCACAGAACCCAGCGCTGCTTCACGCTGCTGCTGTGTCTTACAGTAACTTATTTGGGGGACTAAAATGCTGCAGCCTTGCTCTGAAGCTGAAGATACAAGGATGACCTGGAAAGCATGTTTAGGAGTCACATGCCATTACTGCAGAGCATAAGAAAGGGGTCTTTCAAGTCACAATTCAGTAAATGAAATTCCTCCTAAAATGCACATTCATTTCTCTTATAAGCATTTACATGAACATGAGTGCTATCTTTCATACTGCACTTCTTTTGCAGAGTCATTTGCACATTTCATTTAGATAGTCAAAGGCTGTAGCATTAGCTTCTTCACTCTCATTTCATTCATCTCATCTTACCTTGGTAGTATTTCTGCTGTCGGGGCTGCAGGGGTCCTGTGCTGCCACTGCTGTAGATCCCTGGGATGACCCCGATGACCCTTGACCCTGAGCTTGACCTTGGGAGTCCCTCCTTTGAGAGACTGAGAGCTTCTTCTTCCGAGGCCGCCCCTTCAGGTTGGGAGCTGAGCGGAAGGAAACAGTGACAAAGAAAATATCCATTTAGACTGTGCAGCACTGTCTAATTAAATCACTAAGTGTTTTCTCGCATTTGGTTAAGTCTAATGTTTTTACCTTCAAACAATCTGATTAGATTAGAACAGAAGAAAGAAAGAGAAACGAAAGCATTTATTGCCAAAAATACATTTCCTCTCTGGGAAAATGGACTTTTAGCTTAAGAGGACTGAGGCTATGACAGGAACATTTACAATCAGGGGAAGGAATTTCACAGGCATGCTAGCCTGTGGCTAATTATTTTTAAACTGGATTAGTGCTACATTGTGCTGAATGGGGTACCAGGCTGCCAAATTGCTCCAATGTGCTAGTAAACACGATCCTCAAGTTCCCTCTTAGCCTAGAAGAGAAACTACATTTAAATTCAGACAGATGTATTTTTAAGATTTCAGATGCGGGCGACGTAACAGTCAAGCAATTAGTATAATACTGTAAATGACAGATGCTGGTTAACCCACAAACCCACAAAAAAGCAAAGCAGTTTCTGCTAAGAGAAATATTTGATACAGATGCTGCAAAAATTCAGTGCTCGTAGGTGTTTCTCACCAAGGCAACATATATAATATAACTATGTTTTGCCGGCAGCGCTGCCACATTCGTCACCTCATCATCGGCACAAACATCCTGGAGAATTACATTATACCAAAGCCCCTTAGATGTGCTGATCATCATGGCTCCACGTCTCTGTTTAGCCAGCTCATGTCTTAAAGCTGAACGCTGTTAATTAAAAACACATGAACCTGCCTGATAGAAGCTCTTTGTTTGAAAGGCTGGCAGATATAATTGCTCAGTTCACATTACACACACAATAAAGTATTTAAGCCCTCCAAGTCCTTTGTACACCCACGTTTATGTCAACCCGCGACTGTAATGTAACTTCTTGGCAGAGAGCCTTTCCTCCACGCAGCAACACAAACAGAGATAAGCTCAAAGGAGAGAGAGAGAGAGAGAGAGAGAGAGAGAGAGAGAGAGAGAAACTTCAAATAAGCCAAGTTCAGTCACGTATTTCACAGCGTCAACATTCTCTCTTTCCATCTGCAATGACAATTAAATCACATCCAAGGTTGTTCTCTGCCAAAAGGACTCTGTGATTATTTTTGTCAGATCAAATTCCCATCAAGAAAATGTTACAATAACACCGGCGCTGAATAAAACTAAGAGGCAGTCATTAAAAAGGGTAAAATGATCACGACTCAGCAACCTATCACTTCATGTTGTTATTTTCACAAGCGCTGCGCTGTAGAGAAACAGCGCCGGGAAAATTCCAAGGGCATTTGTTGTGCATTTGTCATCCCTTTGGCACCGAAAAAACAAGTCTTCAACACTGTAATCTTTACTTAGAAAGCACTGGGTGTGTTTCTTCCTTCAGTGTTTTCTGGTTCTGCTTCTCACTCTGCTTCTTTTATTCTGCCAGTTATTCATTAATGCTGAGAAATTACATAAACCCTATTATCTATTTATTTCCTTCAGTTTATTTTTTGAAGGGGACGACACATGAGCAAAAAAACACTCACTGACTAAAGCCACTTATTGCAGCATTTATAATGAACAATTTTATGATATTTGCAAAAACTAGGCTTCTGTTAAAGAAGTGCGTGTAATTCAATAAAATCCAACCATAAGTAGCAACTATAAACGATCATATACTGTTCATGAGAATAAAAACATGAGACCGTACAAACATTATGTGACAGATGATGCCTGCGAGTTTGACTCGCAGAGGATTTATTTTTTAACATGTGACATCAGTTTAAACAAACACCACACAGGTCTGAGTGAGGTCACGCTCTCAGTGCGGTTCTGTTTTTAGTCCAATCACTAAACCCCCTGACACCCTACACTCAGTTACATAACCTGTCTGTTTACATTTTTCATCAGGTCAAACGCTGCTGCGTAAGAAAATGCTGCAATTACGGCAAAGCGCTGCTGCATAACACACGGTGACACGGCAGTGAGCGAGTTGAAATTCATTGACTCGCTGATAAAGGACAACCTGAACGCAGTAAAACAACCCAAGTAGATATTACTGTAAACCGGGGTCAAATGGCGCATTCATGTATTTCTGTAAACACGCACAGACGGGCACACAAGGTCAAGCACAGGCGATCTCTCGGTGCTGCAGAAGTTGTGCAGAACTGCTGATCTGCTCTCCTCGTGGCAGGGTTGCATAAGGGAGGAGTCATCAGCTTTAGAATAACACAAAGGAAATCGGTCTGACTCCGTGCAGATTGATTTTCTAGAATGGAAACACAGACGTTTATAGTCTGTGAAAAATAAAAAAAAAAAAGGGCCAACATCACAAGATAATGATTTTACAACACCCTGGGAGGTGGGATATTTTTACCTCTCTGTGGGCATTAAGTGTTTTTGTCAATGTACTAGAAAAGAAAGAGGTAATTTAAGTATACATGATACTTCCCCTTAACAAGCCAAAAATGGGCATGATAGTCATGCACTAAAATGGCTGCTGACCAACAACCAAGTTCCTTTTTGCTTCTCGTCCAGTTACTTATTTCTCAGTCTGCGACTTTCTGCTTATCCGAGTTGTTGACATGACTTGGAGACGTGCCTTGAAGTGACCAGAGGACTCTTGTCTGGTCTTTAAACACACCCCAGAGGGACACTACACACACAAATCAACAAATACACAACAGTCACAGACGCACAAACACACTACTTATGGAGGCTGAACGGTGGTGAACAGCATTCTGGATCGCAGCCTGTTGGAGCGAGGTGAGGCCATGCACACATACACACACATATATACAGGTAAGGGGTATTCCCCTGGGTCTGAATCCATCATGTCTTGTCACAGAGCACAACCCCCGAGCCATGGAAGCCACGGCGGCTTCAGCGGCGAGATGCACAGCCTGACAACTTGATCTCCGGATGCAGCCGAACGCTCTCGGCTCTTAACAGCTTTACAACACGGCTTTGTCTAATAATTTCTCCTCCCCCCTCAGATTCAATTAAATACAGCTCTAACACCTCTGTTTCATTGCCATTCAGTTGATGTCAATGATAATGAAAAACTCATTAGAGACAGCTCAGGAAGGGTTCTGACGGTTCTATGCATCAACAGAGTAGAGCCACAGGGAACCACAACAAAATGGACTGATTGATTGAGAGGCTGCTGGGAACGGGGAGACATATCAAGCCGACTGGAGAATTCAACTGATGGATGCCTCGGCTGATAACGCTCACGAAATTGACTGCTATCTACATGTGTTCAGTCAATGATTGTCGCTTTTTAAAAAGGAGTGTGGTTAAAAAATCCTCTTTAAAGTGGAGGGTTAAATGATGGTGGCGTGCATTTTTTTTATGTATTTGACTGGCAAACTGAAATTAAAAACTCCAAAAACACTTGTATGCACTTTAGTAGATAAGCAGCCGGCTCGTCCTTTTAATCGACTGTTTAGGACACTTGTGACCGAAATTGCCTGTCACAACTACAGAGGGGTGCAGAAGTTACCTATTTTAAGCCACACTTTCTGTAGAGGTCAAAGGATGGTAATTTCACTCTGTGGGTCCACCGCTTTGGTTCAAACTTAAACATCAACAACAGCTGCATAGACGGGCATAACATTTTGTATGGACCTTCGTGGTCCCGAGTCGATGTATTCTATTAACTTTGCTGAGCCTCTGACTTCCTCTCTAGTGCCACCATAGGGTTCATATTTATTATTTTGAAATGTTTGAAATGAATTTTTGTTGTGAAATGTAAAATGACATTATAATTTGTTGATCCCAGTGGCATAATAAAGTCAAAATATGTATTTACTAAACTACTTTCAAATAAATATTTTCAATAAATCCTTTTAGCTCACATTGCAAAGGCTGTGGAGTCGTAATTTGCAAGTGTATGCATGCTAACATGCTAAACTAAGAATGCTAAATGGTAAATATTACATACACGTATACGTAAAATTACTGTGTTCACACTTGTCGAGAGCCTGTCAGCATTTAGCTCAAAGCTCCACTGAGTGCAGCCTCACAGCGCTGCAGGCATGTAGACTCATAGCCTTGTTAGACTGTGGAAAGCAGGAGTGTGGAGACTTTTATTTTGTAATCTCCTTTGCAATCGTCTTAGTTATCATATTATGGAAATGAGCTATGAGGCTCTTATGAATGTTGATCATGTATTTTATGGGGATTCATAAAAGGTCAGGCTGAAATAAATCACTAACAAAAGTTATTGAGAAATACTAAAGTGTAAAAGTTACTAACGATGAGAACTGCTCCAACTTCAGGTTACAAAACCTGCCGAGCTCAATAATTAACATTTAGTCAATTATGTGCAAATTATATGTGGATCTTCCTGTGACTGTTCTGTCTCCTCAGATGTGGAGTAGTTACATCTAAGTGTTGTTATCCTCCATTCAGACAAACTGTCTGAGGGAGACTCTACAAATCTGCACTTTCATCAAACAAAACACCCACTCGTGTCTTTACTCAAAGTCTTAATTCTATGACTTAACTTCAACTTCCTCTCGCCATAATGAGGTCTAAGTTCAAACAAAGAGGTGAAGGAGGAGGAGGAGGATGAGTAAGTCATGACTAGAACGAGCAGTGGTAGGTGAAAAACATGTTTTGACATATTTTGTCGTCTCACTTGGTTGCAAATTCACTAAAGGCCTGACACCCACTCAGCAATTATCAGCTTGCAGCCAAAGGTAACATTCATGTTGCAATACATGGCCTTGTCAGTACAGTACATTATGTCCTTTGGGACAGAACAGATTACAATACTTCATAGCAAACTTCTGAAATTTGAATTCATTTTTAAAAAGTAATTTCTTTCTCAGGCTAGAACTATTTTTTACAAGAGCTACATGGCAAAAAGAGCAGCTTTGCTACAAAGACATAACACACAAAGATAAAATAAAACAACAAAACATCCTGTTAATAAATGATAAGACCCAGACCAGATCTTTGGAGACAGATTAAAGTAACCATTCAAGTTTAGCAGCACAGACACGAGCAGAGTTGCTTTCAATCTTCGCTGTAATCAATATCAATTCTCCACTCGGTCAATTTGAAGTCACTCTTTAATGAGTTACTTGGTGACGGGTCAGACATGAGAGATTTTTAAGGAAACACAGTGTAATGTCTGTGAGACAGCCTGCGATGACCAAAGATTCAGGAGAGATATGCACCCGCACAGGTGAGGAGGAGTTCTCCCCTGGGAGGGATTCATAAATGAAACTATACCTGTGAATACACCCACGCACAAAGAAGGCCAATGAGGTAGGGCATATAGGGTTACAGTGGTGCATTGGAAATTTACAGCCAGTCATAAAACATCAGGAACAATGACAGACAATATTTAAACTGTAAGCACTGAGCAGATGCATTTTCATGTATGTAAAAAAGAAAAGATCTAGATGATGATGAAGCAATAACACTGCTGAAAAGGGGAACTTCTTAAATGGAAAACAGAAGCAGAGTTTTGCAACTCAAATTAGAAAAAGAGCAGAATAAAACAGAGTTGAATAGCGAATGATTCATGAAATTCAAAATATGATTCACAAGGAGCGATAACAGCACCTGTCGAAATGCGAAAAAAAAAAAAAAGAAAACTCGAACCAAAGTAAGTAAAAGCTAACAAATACTGAATAAAACCTGACAAATCATGATACAAAACAGCCTCTGATACAACTCTTGAGACACAGACTTTAATCTGTGAAGCAGCGGAGCATTAAATGTGTGATCAGTGAAGTGATATTACACTTTGGTGGAACATTTTAACTGCACTGGAGGCGCAGGGATGTGACAAGGGAGCCTCCAAAGCAGCAAGGCAGCAGTACCAGAGAGAATATAAAAAAGGCAGATTCTGATTCCTCAGCCAGTGGTGACAGGCGGCGACGCGTCTTCACTGTACATCAAAGATCTCAGAGGTTGGAGGGATTTCAAGTATTTCTGTTCAAGGACAGCGTGTTTCTGACCAGAGTTTGATGAAGTTTCAGCGTTCTGTTAAGAAACAGGTTTGAGGTAATGCTTCTTGCTCAAGCTCAGTTCCACGTAAATATCTTGTTTTCCTGGTAGGCTGCATTCATGAAACACATTAAAAACAAAACGCTTTCTTGCACAAAACAGAGCAGCCGGTAAAACAAGAGGCAGAATGCAATATTTAAAACATGAGCACATACATCTTGTGCACACATAGTACTGTATAATTAATTACTTTCGCTTACTTGGATTTTACATGAGGAGATTTGCCTTTCATACTTGTACTAAATCAGGAGGAAAATATATATTATTTACTCCTCTGGTTATACTAAATCATATTTTCTTTCCTCTCCTCCAATAACAGTTTGAATGAGTCAATTAAATATTTCTGAATAGCGTCTTTACTAGAACAAGACTACTGATAACATTCATCTAGGTTGGTGTTATGGCACAATATGAAATGGAAATCCTATTTTCTCGTAGTTGTGGCGACTCTGACAATGACTCACGATACCGTTGCAGACAATGGGGGGGAAATGACTCAGATAAAACAATGTGTTAAGGGCCAAGCAGCAGAAGCTTTAGATTTTTTTTTTACATAAATAGTATTTTTTGCCCTTTAAGTACATGTCCATGCAGCCGCATTTCTAATTCTTTTGTGTGGAAAGCACAAGGACCAATCTCATTGTTGTCATTTGCTGAAGGCTGAAGGTTCCCTGTGTCCTGCTCCTTTTCTACCTATATTGGTCTTTTCATGAGTGGGTCCCCTTTTTGTCTTTCTCATGCATGCACACAAGGACACGCGCTGGTGATGTGATATACAGTCCTGCCATTAGTTTCACATTATTCCAAAGATCTACAGGTGGTGGTGACGGGCTAATATATGCAGCAGTGTGTCAACAAAGGCAGAGAAAAAGAACGCTACGAGCTAATAGATGAGGATATAGAGTTTTTGAGTGTTTCCAAGAAAACCCAACAGGGCGCCTTTCATATAAATGTATGGAAATGAGTGGCTTTCATTTTTTTTTTTGTCTGGTTGAACAACCACAGATTTTATTGTGACTGAAACCAAAACTACCCTCTTGATTTTCTGTATGTAAAGCAGTGAGTATTAAGTGCTCCCCCCTCTCTATCATTTTGTTGCCGACTGTAGCCGCCGTCGCATTTCACGTACTAATATGAGGCATTTCTGACGTGCTCATAATTCTCACTTTGTCACATCTGACAGCAGAGTTATTCCTCCGTTCCTGCGCTCGAGGCACGTTTCTGCACGGAGTCATTCGAGACACACTGACAGCACATAAAAAAAAAAAGAAAAAGAAAAAGTAATGAACAGTAATACTTCAAGCATCTCTATCACTGCAATCATCAAAAATTACACAATGCACCCACAGTGTGAGGCAGAGTGTGTGGGTGGACAGAGTACACTGTTTTTATTAATCATCAAAACCTCCGTAGGTTGATAGATGATACAAGTGTTAATTAATTTCTCATAATTATACAGAGGGAGATCATCATTGATAAAGTGCAAAACATTTCACAGCAGAGTATAAGAGCGCAGTGTTTCATATTAGGTCAACCTCAGGGGGATTTAACATCAATAATGCTGAAACATTTTCATCACTGCTGTTATTTTCTTTCCTGTTTCGTTGCCTGTGAATGCAACCGCAACATAAGAAGATATTTTTAAGCTGCTGTGGCTGAGAGCTATTCTGAATTTAATGAGGAATGCATTTGGCTCCTTCTTAGATATGACGATGGATACTAGTTACTGCTGTTACACGAACACGTCCGGGCTTTGCTGGGCCTTCAACAACAACAGCCTCACCTTCCAATGTAACAGGGAGAGAGAGGGAGAGAGAGGGGGAGAGAGGGGGAGAGAGGGGGAGAGAGAGAGAGAGAGAGAGAGAGAGAGAGAGAGAGAGAGAGAGAGAGAAAAAAAAGCAGTAAACACCGCTGAGCAGCGAGAGCGATTTAAATTTTTCCACCGGCGCTCAGAGTCAGTGAACGGT
>JAOXYL010000039.1:16812229-16833276 GCA_028564955.1 Terapon puta
TATATATATATATATATATATATATATATTGATTTGAAGATGTGGAATAAAACAGCTGTACAGCAGGGGAAAAAAGTGAAAGGCGTCTTTTTTCTGAGCTGCAGTATTTCCTTCTTACTGCTAGATTTGTGGTATTGATTTCCTGGCTTTCAGGCAAACACTGTTTTCTATTCACAGCACCATGACAATCAACTTATAGAGACTTTAAAGTTGCTAATAACACAATTGGTAATCCATGACAGAGAATGAGAGAGATTACTTCTTTGATGCTGTGTTTAAGGGAACAAAACTGTGAGTGAGAGCTGTCTGCTCAACAGAAACTTTTAATGCAAAAAATGATGAAATTCAGATCATCCATTTTGCAACATCTGTGTCTGCTTCCTGTCTGTCTTCCTCTCCAAATTACTCATGAATGAGATGCTTTTAGCAGCTGACTCTTCTTTCTTGGACATGTTGGAATGAATTTCCTTTGAACACACCATCAGACAAATGCCTTGCAAATGAATATCAACAATAGCAGGTTATTAAGTCTTTTTTTTCAGCCTCATTATTGAGAAATAAAACTAGCACTGAGAGAAAAAATAGTGTCTCAACATTTTGGTTGGTCAGTGACATAGTGAGCTAAATTTCCACATATAAATGCTTGTTCCCAGCTTCTAAAATGTGTTTTGTTTGTTACTTTTCTTGTCACTGAATGGCTCAGATATCATCAACTGAATGTCTTTGCACTTTGGCCGGACAAAAAGAGTTGTAACTGTGAAGATCATTTTACACTATCTGAGATTTCATAGGGTTAATGAGAGTTCAATTTATCATGAAAATAATGAACAGAATAATTAATAATAAATAAAAATGTTGCAGCCTAAATTAAACCAGAAGAGGACGGTGAATGTAAAAAAAGTTGGTTTAGCAGGTTTAAGGGGGGATTTGAGATGTCAAGTAGTTTATGAGCTAAAACATGTAAAAATAATAGCTTAGGGCTTTTAAAAAAACAAAAATGTTGCACCGGTGTATCACACTACGCTCTAAATGACCCTACTGCAGTCTGCAGCAGGCTGGTAAAGTCATTAGCTACAGTAGCTGTCATGAGACACTGCACCGTAAAATACAGAGCTCAATCTACTCCAAACATAGTAAAAGCAACATGCTGTAATATATGTGCACAATATTTGGTTCATAAATATGACAAAATTCTATTTAACAACACAGGATGGATTTGATATTTGCAAGGGAAATATTCCAGTGAGCCAGCTCTTCCTTTGAGGAAAAACGTTTAGTAAAAAGGGAAGCGAGGAGACTGTACTATAATACAGCCTCACAGTATGGGAGAGAAACAGGAGTAGACATAAATGTGACGGGAAAACCGTCTGAAATTGCATTATACCAGAAATTATTAAAGAATATTTTGTGTAATTACACAAAAATGGAAAAAAAAAAAAACTTCTGCTTCTCTTCCATAACAAGCATGATAAATTACTCGTCATCATCAAAACCTCAGAAATGCTGCATACGACATGAAACTCATTAGTTGTGGTTGAAGCAGCTGCTCTGCTGGATGAATAGCTATTGCAATGTTAGATGAAACATCATTGATATCATTGAATTTCAAACCAGAAAAATAAAAAGGACGATCCACTGCTGCTTCTCTGAGATCGTCTGTATTTATTGGAGAATTTGTGTAGCGGCTTTGGAATTGGGGAATAAAAACTAGTTGTAATACGAGGGCTGCTGACAGTTAAAAGCAGATCTGCGGTGACTAATTAAAACCCAAATGTGACTCATGTAAACTGTGTCATTTACATTTAACCAAGCTTAAAAATATTCAAACTGCCCACAAGCTCTGACAAGATCTTTCAGGCAAGTGCGCTCGTCTTTCTTGTCACAGACGAGCAGGGAAAAAAAGCAGAAAACCATTACTCTCACGCGCTCTGTCACCCGCTGTAGTCTCTAAATCACTCACTCGCCTCAAATTTGCTGTTGTCAACATTTCCACATTATCTGCTCGGCCAAGGAATTTACTGGATCCCCCTGCTGCTTTTGTGGGGTTGGCAAGAAATGGCAAGGCATGTAACCCAGAGCCAATAATGTCACTTTCATATTTGATGTTTTGCTCGTTTTTCTACACCGAACCACGTCCAAAAGCTTTAAATAAAAAAAAAAAAAGAGGCAGAAAGTATTGATGAATAAAAGAGAGAGAGAGGAGAAAAAAAGAGGGAAAAGGAGAGAGGAGAAGGTCCTCGCTTGATATTCTCACTCCATCCTGCAGCCTCTCTACTGCGTGCTCTGTATTGATCTCTGAGGTTGCCCTGTTTCCATTTAGCCTCTTCTTATAATATATAACACATCTCTGATTCATCCGCCTTCTCTCTCACTTCTCAATGTGGAGACGTGACACTGAGAGGGGGCCATATAAGCAGCAGCAGGCGCCCGATCTGGCTATTGGTTTCATGTTATTGAAACCTGACCAAATAAAGAGAGAACAGCATCTGTCAATGACACCAAATGGAAATGATGCATGGGAGGGGGGGGGGGGGGGGGGGGGGGGGGGGGGGGGGGGGGGGGGGGGGGGGGCTGAGGGCAGTAATCACACTTTTACTTGCCGCAACCTTGTGTTTCCTACAAAGACGGAATGACACAAAACAATGGAATAAATTCATTTGCATGACTCATCGCTCGCCCAATCTGTGAATGACTACACGACCGTGGATAAAACAAAATGTGCTAGAACATTTAGCTAATTACGAGCTAGTCTGTACTGTAAACAAAATCACATTAATTATGCGGAGCATGCCGCATCAATAAATCACCGTATCGGAGTAAAACAAAGCAAAGCGATCACCGGGTGTGTCAACAATGCTCTTATTGCTCATTTTTTGTTTTTAAAAAAAAAAAAGTGGAAAGGGGCTGGGATAATATTTCAAAATTTATATAATGGATGTGCGTTGGGGAACATACTGTGTTTGCAAATGACTCAGTGGCCGTCCGTCATCAACATCACATCAGTCACAGACACTGACTCGCCTTTACCCTTCTCATCATATCAACCGCAATCTGTGCTCTCACACGCAAGCACACACAACATACACGCCACCCTTTCAGCCTTTAAAAAGGGATGAAATATATCTTTTGAGGATCAAATGGGGGCAGGCGATATGGCTAAAAATCAATATCATGATATTGTTATTACTTTTGAGAACAGTCCTGCTGAGGATCAATGAAGTCTTATGTTATTGAGAAGCTTTTTCCCTTTTTATCAATACATCATGGAAATGGCAAATGTATGCAAAGCTCCATACAAGCTGCATCAATTCGTATTTTTACAGTATATTAATGATGGATTAAACTGTTTGATGTGAAGCAGCTCACTAGTCCTGCTGAGTGAATTATCAGACTCTAAGGAGAATTTCTGCTTCTTTCGTCATATTATTTTGGTTTTATGATCCAGAACTTCACTGTTTTGGTTCACTTTCTGCCATTAGTGGCATTCTCAACAAAAAAACAAAACAATTAACAATAATGTGGTGCACTAAGCAGATTTTTCAGCAAGGTATTTTCCTCAGGGTTTGGTGGAGACAAAAAGAGAGCAAAAAAAAAAAAAAAAGATGATGATGTTACTCCACGTCTGCTGGGTGTGTAAAGATGCAGCTTGACATATTTGCCTTTTCAAGGCGGTTACCTTGCTGCCAAAATGATCGCCTCATGGGGCTGAATAATTTAAACAGAAGCCTTTTCATTTCAATTTGCCTGCGACAATTAATTAAAAAAAAATACAGTGGTTTATAATAACGACAGCACTAATGCTACTCATGACGGTTACAACAGATTCCAGTGATAAGTGCTCAGGGTGGGAATAAAGTAGTCCATAAAAGTGTCCATGGAAACACGTACATCTATCATGCCTTGCTGTGTTGAGTCTGGTGTTTTGTTTATTGAGAAAGCAGCTGTTTAATTGAGGGAAATACAGTGCAACCGACGGACAAGCAGGAGGCAGGTTTGTCAGAACAAATAGACACTAGCTGCTTTTTCGGCCATATTTCGGTGATAATATGACTATTTGGAACACACTGAGCTTACAAATGGAGAGCGGGGAAGAGGTTTATGCTGCAGGACTGGTTTGAGAAGTTTCTCTGACGGTAAATCAATTGAACCCATCGTGAATGCAGGCTGATCTGCTGCACTCCGCCGTATATAGTGAAACTTTTGCACCCGATATCAAAAAAGATTCAGTTATTAGATACAATAGGTGTGGTGCGACTTTAAGAGATAACCCGCTTTTACTTTCGCAGGCCATGTCTGAGCGCTAATTCTTCTAAGATAATCATATTCCCACAAAAGGGCACGAACACCCAGAGGAAATGTTCTGTTGAAACTGTACAGAGGGCTGAGAGAGGGAGAGTAACACGCAGAGAGAGTAATACATAGAAAGAGAGCCCTCCATGCATGCTGGCTCCTGTTCTTAATTATAGTAAAGCACTAAAGTGCCTCATTCATTTCAGCAGGGTGGGGCAGTGGCCTGTGACAAAGAAGGAAAAAAATAGAAGAAACATTTATATAATTTTCACCTCAATTTATTCAAGTGTGCGGCACAAAGATTGAGGACACACAGCTATGCATACAAAAACAAGCACGCACACACGCACAAACACACACACACAGACACACCGGTAGTAACACTCATGAGAACTGTACACACACACACACACACACACACACACACATAAACACAGCAAAATTTCAACTTCCCTCAGCTTAATTCCATCCCAGATGTTCTTGTGGTTGACAGAGGGGGAAGAAAAAAAATGGCTGTACCACATTTTCAGAAAACACACACCCATATTAAATGTTTTCAGTTAAACAGAGAGAGAGAGAGAGAGAGAAGAGAGGAGAAGAAACAACACAAGCACTTTCCTCCCGTTGATTTATGTGATTCTATTACATTAAACATTCTTTCCCCTGAGCAGGCTCAGCTCCCTAGCAACCATAGCTCGCAGCCCTAATGTGTCTGGCACGGGGCCAGGGAAAGCTGCCTGCCTTATTGATTGCCAGATTGAAAAGTTTGCATTTAATAGGTGCTGTAATACATGAAGGAATTATTCAGAGGGGCTCCTTGTCAAAAACCCAAATGGGTTCTTTTTACTATAAAAAAAAAAACAACAAAAACAAAAAACAAACAGAGGTCTTGTCACAACTGAGAGCATAAAGCTCCAGAGGGGCCCTTTTTGTGCGGGAGATGAAATTACACGTCACTGAGGCCCCTCATGATGTTCAGAGTCATGAGGAAGAGATGTTGAAAACGGGATCGCTACGAGGTTAAAGGCCACGTTGTCGCTTAAGATGAGGAAGACAAGTTTGCGCCATGTTGATCCCCTTTTGTGTAGTGATGGATTGGCCCTAAACACTGTTCGCTGTCTGGTCCCCGGCTGCATCCTGACTAATGAAAGACTACTGCTGGGTTTTGGGGGTCAATCCACTTATGGCGCAGCCAATTCCGAGAGTAAAAACAAGCTGCTCTGCAAGAACCCGAAATGTGCAAATACCACAGGGAGCAAATTTAATCAACTATCTTTGGTTGCAGAAATGCAGCTGCCTTTTGACTGCACAAACAAGTGAAACCCCGCTCAGTGTCTCTTCCCCCTCTTCAAAAACGAGCCTAAAAGCTTTTACACCCAGGTGATGATACTCTATCTGCTATGACGGCCACTCTCATTTGTCACGCAGCTCTGTCCAACACAAACTCAATTGAGCAGCTGTGATCAGAGATCTCGGAGGTTGTCACCGACAGAGAGGAAGAGGGATACACAGAGAGTTTCCTTGGCTCAGCCCGTGGTAGACAACATTTCCAACCTTGCAAACCCTCCTCTTGCAGAATGAAATGGATGACATGTTTGGCTTTAAATGTATCTTTAATGGGACAGCAAGAACCCATTTGAGTGAGTTCTGCGGGAAGGTTAGAGCAAAAGAGAGGGAGAGGGGAAAAAAAAAACATCTTATCGGGAGATTGGGAATTGGGTCAGGCGAGGAATTACATGCCATTCTAGATCAAAGTTGTGGTGTGTATTTCCTCAAAGAAGGGCCCCTCATTATCAACTCAGACTTATTTCTCTGGGCGTATACTGTGTAAAAGGAAACATGATTTAATATGTTTTCGGTACAAGAATGAAGCAAAAAAAAAGGAGTGGGGGGTGGGGGGTGGGGGGGATAATACTCAAGGCTATTTGGGACAGGCATGTTTCCCAATGGTAAAACTGTAATGAGAAAGAGGAGGGTGGGGGGTGTATTTGTTTGAGATGTTTGGGAGGGGGGGGGTTGTCATTCAGCATGGCTCCATTGTGAATTCCTGTCATTATATAAGAACCTCTCTTTCTCTCTCTCTCCCTCTCTCTCTCTCCATCATCAGATCTGTACGGAGGAGGAAGGCTTTAAATAAACAGCCCGTTGAGTTAAGCCAACTGGAACCCTTTTCAATAATTACATCCAGCACAATACTCAATTTACATTGCATTTATTTAGCTGGAGGACTTGACAATGTGGCAAAGAAAAGAGTGACATTAGGAGCGGATGATAACAACTAGAGCGGTGAGCTCCCCAAGGGGGGACGTTTTAGTCTGTGGCTTAGAGGGAGACTTTACTGATAGCAATATGTCATTAAAAACCAGTGCCATCTGTTCAGATTTCTTGTTTATGTGCCGTCATTGGTATCAAGCGTATTGAAGATACAAAAGCAAATCCCAGAAATGCAAACTGTAGGATTTTCTCTTGCATATTTTGGAGTGCAATTAGTTGTGATTACACATTCTAACAGCGCCACTAAAAAGAAAACAACAACCACTAACAATTGTTTTCCCTCCACAGGCCCTAATGATCTCCGTTTGAAGCTCCCCAGCTCGGCCGCTGCGCAAACCGTTTTCACACGACGGCTGCGGCGTTCATGTGACACACGCACACGGTATCTGGCTAAACAAGCAGGTAATTTCTGATAAACTGCTACCAGCTTGGCTTTAAACGCATTCATTCCAGATTACAGAACAGGACCTGTGATGTGGCAAACCTCCGCTTTACCAACAGAGCTGTAATCACTGTAATGCAGCACATACAGTGTGTGAGGCTGCCTGTCTCACATTGCAAGGGGCAGATAAGAACTTCAATGGAGAACATCTACCAGCTCCGACAACAAGTTATGTTCACTGCACATGAACATGCTTTTTTTATTACATTCTCCACCACGTACAATGAAACAAGTCCAATACCAGACGACAGTGACAGTAGATATTTTCATTTATGTGCTACTTCGTTTATTTTGTGAAACACATCCCCCGACTGTTATGTATTTTGTATACAGCAGAATAACACAGCGAGAAGAGACAACAGCATGAATCAAAGAAATTATTTGGCTGTAGCTTCTGTCCTCTTTCTTACATTCAATAAATTAAAGTGTGATTCGGTGACTCGGCTATTGTTAACTTTAGATATTATCCTCTGACACTTGGAATGAAACAACAGCTTTCCCTGAGTTATGGCTGAGGGAAAAAAAAAATTCAAGGGAAAAAACAAGACTGGCTGAATGCTTCTCATTTTGCCAAGTGCTCCTCAGGCCAGTACATAACAAGGAAATGGACTGACAGGTTGAGAAAGAGGACAGGGAGGCATCAATGATCTATTGTTTGCAGGCAGGGCGCTCCTTCCAACTCCGCTGGCAGTCAATATATCAAAGAAACCAAAATATATTACACCATCTGCATCGAGATATTTTACTAACACAAGTGACGTCATTTGTGTTTCTTTGGCTTAATAAAAGCATTAAGAGCGGTTATGTACGCGAGCAAGTATGTGTGAGCTTGTAGCGCAAGCAAGAACCCACACACACACACACACACACACACACACACACACACACACACAGCTCCCACCAAACGTCTGGAATCTATCAAAGCCCCCATTGCAATTACCTTTCAATGCAGCTAAAATGCATTACCTGAACACTGTGTTATTCCTAAAAGGCTAGAAGTCTATCTTCCATACCGTGCACAGTATATCTTGCAGCCTGGCTCTGTGACCCTCTTGCATCAGTTCTGCCTTACAGATAATGACGGATATTAAGTGCTTGTTGAGAAGCTGATCTGCAATCGGCGGCAAAAGCTATTTTTGCCTTGGCACAGGTCTGACTGAAGGTGTTTTTCCAACACTGTAACGCTAAGGTAGAATTAAATGGATATTTAATGTGAGGGATCATTTGCGCACACACCCTCACATACTGTGGTACTCAAGTTATTATTACCAACGTGACCAGTTCACTCTTATTAAATCATGTAACCGCGAAGCGTGAAAAAAAGTGAACCGTGATTCCAGTTCTCAGAGGCAGGGCTGGATCTCACTGAGTAAATCTTTTGTTTATCACTGACGTCAGTGTCGAATGAAATGCATCGCCACTTTCTAGATTTGCTTGTCTGAGATAATGCAATAATCTGAATCATGTTCATGTGCCTTTATCGGAAATAGTTCAGCCCATGCGGTTCATGTTCAGTTGGGGAAAAAGAATTTTGATCTTTCGCACGTATGAAAGCAGCGATACTGCAATGTAAAAAAACAAAAACAAAACTCAAATACAGGTGTCACTTATATATCCGAGTAAATAAGTAAACTTTAAGTTGCAGTTGTAGCTGGTAGTATATTATATATTGATTGTTGTTTACTTTAATATGTCCAAAATGCATCATGTAAAAAACTCAACCTATTGCATTGCTGCTGCTTATGTAAAATCTTCATCTGTAACTAAAGGTAATTATAATAATAAAAGTCATTGTTTATATTCTTCTCACATTGCTGTGTTCCCCTTGTGTGTTTTTTTTCTTAATGTTGATTTGAACTTCAAGCGCATTTGATACACACAACAGGGTGTCCAGGAGAGGACAGTTTTACATGCATTCATAAAGCAGATGGACCGGCACGCTCATAAAATATGCAGAGTTATTAATTGTACAATCTGTGATGTCTAGGATTCCTACTGAGCAGCACAGAAACATCCATATCTATCTATCTGAAGGCAGAATGTGAAACTGCCAGGAAGAAATAAACATATCAGAGAGACATGTATAAAAAGGCAACTCTGCACTGAAATATTAATGCCGCTGTAATACATGAAATGAGCATCATTTTGACAAAGACAGATATGGAAATCTCTCCAGAAAGGCTGCTGGCTGGGTAACACTTAAGTGTGAGTCAGAGTGTAACTGGAACTGGCAGGCAATTTGTTTAAGAAAAGAAAGCAAATGTTCCTCAATCAACACACTATCTCAGATAAAACCGCCGGATCCATGTGATTTTAAATCCTTTCATAACACAAAAAAAGTTAATTTAATATAAAATGAATCTATCAGAGAATTTGTCTTCGAGGCAGGCGAGTGCACGGCGAGAGAACCTCACTCCCTTTCTGTCTGTTTAAGATGCTTGGCACAGGTCACATCAATAGCATCTCTGTTGTTCCAGACCTGACTAATGGAGAGAAGAGAGACACAACTGTTGTAATGGAGAGACGGAGCTCTTCATTTCCTCTGAGGCCATTCTCATTGTTTAACCATCCACCAGCCTTCAGCCCCCACCCCACCTCCCTCGCGCAAGTCGGAAAACACATTATGTGACATTCCAGAAATAAAATAACACAAATTATTAATGAATATAGCTATCCAAAGAAGCTGAATTTGATTACGGTGCGAGCCATAACAGGATATGGTTCGGGTGTTGGGTGGTCTCTCTCTCTCTCTCTCTCTCTCCTTCTCTCTCTCTCTGTCTCTATCTCTCACTCTCTCTCTCTCTCTCTCTCTCACACAGTGTGTCTCTCTTTCTCCCATTCAAATTCGAGGCATGCTCAAACATCTAATAGATTTTTCCACCCCGGCACACAATTTACTGCTTACAGATTTAGAATTCTTTGGCTTCCGGCCAGTCAGAAGTGAATTAATGATATGAGCACATCAGTGAGGAAAAACAGCTTGTGATTCTCTCTCCTACAGGTCTGAGCATAATGAAGAAGATACTGCTATAAACCCCCACCACCACCAACCCCCCCAACACCAGCAAAAATGAAAAAAAAAAACATACCAGAGAAGGAGAGAAAGAAGGGAGGAGGGCGAGCGAGGCACATAATCAATATAAACACTCCATTAAATTACTTCAAAAGGGATTTTGGACAGTTTGTAGAATTAGTTCTGCAGAAAAAAAGCAGAAGGGGAAGCAAATATGTTTGAGGGGCGGAAAGCAAACAAGTGCAAACGATACAATCTGCCACATATTCTGACTGGAGGAGTACAGTGTGGTGTGTCTTACAGAGGCATCGCATTCTTTCTCTGTCAGAGTCACAACATACCATTACTCTTGTAACACCACAACACGTTCTCTTTATCTTTTCCAAGAAACCGCTTACTCCTTCCCACGCCGCAGTCGAAACATAAAACATTTTCACGTGTGATAGTGAAGCAAAGTCCCAAATATTGTTCTGTATTGTCACCAAGACAAATCAGCCATGAGAAGACAGCATCTGTCTGTTTCCTTATCACCAGTTCCTACCCGCATAAACATTGTGCGACGCTCTGAACAGTCTCTGAAAAGGGACAGAATCTACCCTCTACATCAAATTGAAATGTTCCGACTGAAATATTGTTGGGATATCAACTCGGGTATATGCGCCAAGCTTGGCATACAGATCAGATGTTGCATCAGAGGGAAATACAGTGGTTCTAACCCCGAGCGGGCGAGGCTGTAAAGAATCTTGAAATGTGGCGATATCGCTCCGCGCCTCGCCGGCCTACTGCACCTTCCAGCTCAATCAATGCACACTTACCTCTGATCGGGTAAAGCAATGTATTAATGCTCCAGACTTCACACCGATTCTGAGCAGGTTCTCAATATAAAGCTTGCTCAGACACAAAAAGAAAGAAGAGGCTAAATATGCATTCAAAAAAGGGCACTGCCGACATAAAAAACACTTGATTATTTTTTTACGTTATTAATGTGCCGCTCACAGTTAAAAAAAAAAAAAAGAAGAAGAAGAAAAAAAACTAAATTATAGTGCAATTTTGTAGCTCGGTTGGTAGGAAAGGTCAGCCATTTATCGTTGAGTTGTTGGTTTGATCTCTGGCTCTTCCTGTTCACATGTGTCCTTGAGAAAAAAACGGCACAGCAGAGTGCTTCTTATCTATGGAAATATATATAAGTCACTCTGCACAAAAGCACCTGACAAATGAATGCCATGTACTTAACCTAAAACATACAACATGCATAATAATAGGTCGGTTATTATGAATTATAGTAAAGAAAACCCACAATGTCACTCTGTTCCTATATACTGCTACAGCAAAGTGCATTTTAATCGTATCATATCAAATTTCTTTCTGAACACTGATGGGATATTGGAATGGAAAACATCAATCACTGCACGCCATTTGCAGCTTTTCACACAGCAAATGTGTGATGAACATGTCTTTCCTTGAATAATAACTGGCCTTCATTACCATCACTAACAGAATATTCCATGAAAATGCTTGTATTTTCTGATATCTAATCCATCATGCAGCCTCGGCTTCAACGTTATCCACTGTATAAATTTCTTGGGTCAAATGGCAGAATTACAACAGATTTAATATTCAACACCGTGGGAAGCATCCAATATTTCAAACAAATATTGGCCAGGGGGAATAACAAACCCGACAACAACTACTTTTGTAATTTCATTGTCATTTACTTTAATTTCCAAAAGGTGCTGCAGCATAAATATTAGTAAAGTCAACTGGGTGACAGCTTTTGCAGTACACCATTTTTTCCTGTCTGGATGTTTTCTAAGAGAGCCCTGATCCTCGCTGCACTGAGGGATGAACCAGCCACAGGTGATACTGTAGGTGAGGGCAGAAGTCAGGAACACCATCTATGTTCTTTGAATTCAGGGAGTCATGCGCTATGACCTTGTATAATCCTCCACAACATCTCAACTCTCAATCCGCTTCACCGGAGTCTTGAATTGAAGAAAGACAAGACAGTAAACCCATTGAGATATTTTGTGAGCGAGGGCCAACCTTTGTGGAATTTTTTTTTTTTTTACATTTTTTATTATTTTCCTACTGCAGCTCTCTGTTTCTCCCAGCACAAGCCAACAAACTGTATCAGCAGATACAGCTCTCCAACGCTCTGCCTCCTAGTATACGACCAGAAACCAATTTCGGCAGGCAGCAATGAAAGAAAAAAAAAGAATCAGGCCAGTTCTCTGGGGAGAGATAGAGGGGCAGAATGTAAACTTCCCTGGCAAGCCATCCCCGGTGGATTGAACTGTAAAAAGAAGCTCTAATGCTCACTTCAATAGTAGATAAACTGACTGGACAGTTTGCATTACCTGATTAAGTGAATTACATTACAGATTATGTAAGAACTGCAAAATACAATACATCACTCTTTGAGCACTCGTAGAAATATGTTATCGCTGTCCTCTTGGCTCGTATGTGGGGAACTTATGTAATTCAATTACATCATTTTTTTGCACAGTGTGTTTAATGTAATGAAACTCCCTTTATGTGGGCCATGAGAGCTGATCCTTACAAAACAAAAACACAACACATACTTACAGTGGGGGAGAAAAAGGATATTCCTTTTAATCAAGAGTAAAAGGATAAGGTAGATATATAACTACAGATAGTCAGTGTTAGCTTAGCTTAGCATTAGAAACAGGGGGAAACTGCTAGCCTAGCTGCACTGAGGCCACTTCGCAGCGACAACAAAAGGAAAATGTTACTGTGAGCCAAGAAACAGTCCACCACATTATGTCGTCTCTGTACTTCACTTTTTGTTTTCTCATGAAACGAATAGGATACTGATGGTTTCTGTTACTGTTTGACTGAGTCAAGCCAGCTGTTTCCTCCCGGTTCCAGCCAATGCTAAGCTAAGCTAAGCTAACCGGGTGCTGGCGGTGACATCATGTTCGCTCCACAAACACGAGGGTGACGTCAGTCTTCTCACCTAACTCGGGGAAAGTACAGACTGACTGCAGTCTTTTCTTTAACCGTAAACATTAAATCATTTTTACTTTAAGTTTTAAAGTTTTACGAGGAAGCTGTGTAATTCTTGAGGCCCTCCTCTGTTGTGGCAGCCTCTCTTTTAAAAACGCTGCCCTTCAAAGCCTGGCTGAGGCTGGAATTTGAGCGATGACACCCGTCATCTCTTAGCCTTACAGGTTTTAGAGAGTCACAGCTGTCGATGCTGCAGAACAGCAGCAAAGGTCACTTGCTCCTCTAATTAATTATTTTATGTCGCACAGGCGTCTTTGGTTTCACTCTTTATGCATTTCTGAGGTCAGAGCAGAGCTTTACTTACCTAACCATAATGCTGTAATGTACTGTCATAATGTAATGCAGATCAAGAAGAATACAATTGCCATTCTGGTGTCTGAGACACATTTGTCTTGTAGTATTTTTCATAAGTTGCCTGTGAGACATAAATCCATAACAGTGCACTTAACTCACATTGGCAGCGTGCCAGGAAAAGTTAGGATACGCACTTGGAAAGAAAAAAAAGAAAAAAAAAAAGAACAGTTTCCCTCGATAACAATGGCACACTTTATTGCTCTTTAGCTCACAATGGTTTTCTGTGCAGCTTGTGGTATTGCTGCAGTATCCTGTTATGGGGAACAATCCAATTCCTCTGACATAGTTACAGATCAGCCTGAGAATAACAATCAGCAAATACATCACTGAAGCAATACAGCGGGCGGCCACCTCGGGCTGTTCGGTTTATGAATATGATGCAAACAAAGAAACAAAAAAAAAGCATATTTATATCATAAAAAAGCCTCTTTAGTGAATGAGCCTACATATTACACATTCAGCTACAGGACGCTTTAAGGGTACTTTTATATCTGATCTGCAGCTGCTGTGGCATGAATATTTCATCCTGGTAGTCAGCAGCATTGCAGTGGCATATTTCATATTTCTATGCAAACCCTTGCTCGGAGTAACATGCATTTGCCTTGATGAATAAGTGCTTTCTCTCCCAAACTCCCTGCCCCCCTCATATTGTTAGACTGTCAACAACTGACACACGCCAAAGATGTAGTGAACAAACAAACAAATGGATAAGTGAGTGCACACCACTGATTGTCGGTGTGTAGCATGTGTGTTCGTGTCCATCTATGTGTGTGTGTGTTAAAGTGTGTGTTCATGTGAGTGTGTGTGTCTCTGGTGCCCTGCCAGAGTCTGAGCCCGTTCTGCTGAGTGGGCAGATTCTCTGGCGGAGTGTCCCATCGGAGTGACAAGTGCATTTAGAAACAGCCTGATGGAGTCATTAACGGCAGCGCTGCTCATTAGCAACACACGCACGCACGTACGCACGCACACACACACAGACACACACACAAGCCTGAAGTAACAATAGCGTCATCGTCAGGTTATTACACTGACAACAGACAAATCTATAACATCTGGACGATGCAGCACATTTATAGTAAGCCACGATATGGAACATAATGTCATTTAAGAAGCAGGCCGACGGGTCTGATTATGAAAGAAAGCAATCACGCACACACACCCACAAGCACGATCAAACTGTATTGATTACTGGAATAACAACAAAGCATCCATTATTGATCCTCTTGTCCTTTTTGCGTATGAGATTCAAGCAAAGTCGAGTAATCAAGGGCATTACAGCATTCCTGGAAGATCCCCGAGCAGAAAACAGAACAAGAGTCATCAATAAACCACCATTTTCTACAGAGGAAAGGCTCATGTTTTTAAGCCTATAGCAGTTTCACTTCCTCATAGGCACTATGGGATTAAAATGGTTATTAAAAATGAGGCTAAATTTCTGGCTTAAATTACCAGGATACATACTTGCAACTTGACATGAGGTATCGTAATCATGATGGTATTTTTAGCCTGTTTGCTGGGCTACATTATACCATTATAATCAGCATTAGGCATTACATCACAGCCATGTGAGAGAGAGGCAAATAAGTGGGAAACAGCTTCAAAGGGAACATTATGTTCTTTCTGATTATTAGGCTCAAATGCCAGATTCCTATTTGCATCAGATGAGTCATCCGCAGAGACATCCAGCTTTATGCTGGGCCTGATTCATGGGTAACGCTGCGGCGAGACCCCAAGAGTCCAACGCAGGAATCAAACAATCGCTGACACTTAATGGCATCGTGTACATGACGAATACGCCAGACAGCCGTTCAGACGTGCGCAGCAATGATCCTTGATACTGAGATACACACCAATTACCATCTGAAGGATAAGAAGGTGTCAGAGGTACTGTGGACCACAGTTTGATGTGACTCAATTATTTAAAGACATTACCGGCTGAATTATGTGATTTCTGCGACGCTGCCTTTGTTATTGTCACTCGAAAAAAAAAAAGAAACTGAGCTGTTCAACGGTAGGATTGTAATGTGCTGGCAAACACACTGCCATTACCTTTAGCCTGCCTCTATTAGTGTGATTCTCAGCTCATTATATCGGGAGGACTTCCAACTACATACTGATGAATTACTCCAGTCAAGACAACACTTGTTAAACCAACCAAAGGACAATAAACATAAGCTGATTTATGGCGGGGACAGGACACAAATGCATAAACATTCGATGCGGCGGCCAAGATAAATTGAAAACACTGCAGTAACCTTTTGGAGTGAAGAAATGCTTTGAAAATGACCCCCCCTCTCTAAAGAGATTGAGGTTTCTGCTGGCGCTCACCTAGCTGTGCCCTTTCCCTCTGGACATCCTTGAAGTTGAGTCCGCTGGTCAGGGTGCTCTCTCGGTAGCGGTGGAGAGCCTCCCGCCTCCCGTTGGTGCCCAGCTCCCGGAGCACAGAGGGCTTGAGAGGTTCGGCCTTCAGACAGTGGGCCCATCCTGAGAAGTCTGGTACAGTCCACTTCACCAGGTCCTCCAGCCGCACAATCACCTTCTCAGACACTGCAATTACCTCATGCTGAAAGGAAGCAGGGCAGAATCCAAATTACAATCAGAAGCGCATAAAGGGAGTTACATAAATGCAAGAGTGCCAAGGTCACGGATCATTTACTCATGCCACGACTTTATGACTCTGTTTGAAATGCTTTTGTTCAACAGGCACATATAAACATTTCAAAAACAGCACTTTTGCATGATTGCAATTGTGAAATTGAGAAACACCAAACAAACAACAAAAATAAGTTAGTTAGTCCACAACCATGCCTTAGAAAACAATGCAGAAATACTGTTTCTCCAGACTATTTTTCCACTATATTCACTCGTGCCAACAACGTCACACATTTTTTTAGATTTATCCATTAAATCAGTGGAAACATTTTTCAACTCTTCCATTAATTCACCCCTTTTTTGATCCTGACACATGTTTCTTAAACACACATAAATCATGTGAACCTTTTCTCTCATTTCAAACAACCTTTGGATACTTTTGTGTAATTTCCTTTTCAACTTTAAGTATTATTTATGTTAGACTCATCTAAGTTTCTAATTAGTGGAGTCTTCAATTCAATAAATACCAATAATAACTGGTTCTTTATATGCAGTTCTCTTTACAAATATAGCTCTCCTCTCAAGTATGAGAGGTATTGTATTTGTGTTGAATGCGTTTCCCCATACTTTCACACAGTGAGCGGTAGAAGAAGTATTTACATCCTTTAACTAAGAGAAGAAATACCACAGTCTAAAAATACTCCCTTAAGTCCTCAATTCAAAATGCTACTTAAGAATACAGAAGTCATATATGAGAAAAATCTCTATCAAATATTAAAAGTAAACATACACACTATGAAGACCTGCTCCTCTCAGAGTTACATTATATATTATATTATATAATTTGTTGTTAATATATAGGAGCAGTTTAGTAGTTTGTCAATGTGGGACCAATTTTAGATACTTTACTGTTTACTTATGGTTATTTTATGTATGGTTTTGTGTATTTTTATGAAATGACTAGAAGAGTCAGATAAATGTACCGAAGTATATTGTACAATATGTTCTTCTGGGATTGGGTCCATTTCAAGTATCTCAATATTGTAGGTAATGGCAATACTTTAGTAAATGTACTTGGTAATGTTCACCCACTGGTAAGTATTGTATGCGAGTAAAAAAAATAATCATAATTTAAAAAAACAAACAAACAAACAAAATAAATAAAAAACAGGATATGAATAAGGACAAGGACCAGAATAAGAATCAGAGCTATGTGAGGAAACAGGACTAAATTGGTATGTGCGTCAAGCAGCATTACGGCTGTGGATGCACATTAATGTAAGTAAATTACAGCAGCATGAATATGGATGATGCGGATGATTGCTGAATTGAATTTATGCCAGCAGTTAAATCAATGTCAATGAGGACGTGGATGTTTTGGACTTTTTGATTAGCACCGAGGAAGTCCGACTCCTGATATCCGCCGTGAATGTAGATATCTCACGCCTCTGAATCACGAGCTACACTCTGTGGCAATGATTGCACCTTCAAAGCGTAGAGGGGTATGGGAAATGTAATTTGTTACAGTGCGAATGTAATGAATGAACAGGGGGAAGGTGTGAGCCAGTGGTCTCCCCGACACACAATAAAAACTAATGTGGCACTGTCAGGAAACTATAAATGTAAATCTATGGCAGTGATGTGCATGGCTGACACTGAGGTAAGCTGAATAAAGCTGCGGCGGTTTTGTGTACATACTTTGCTCCGTTCAGTTGGTTGACTCTCTCTCTCTCCAGAATGTGCTTCGAGACTTTTTTTTTCTTAAGGTTGATTCAGCCCCTTTCAATAACTCTCATACTCAAATAACTACAAGTCCGGCGTAGAGGGAAGGAAGCAGAGACACTTAAATGTGTTTCCATTTGAAGGACTAATGGCTCAAGTGTTTGTTACTAACAGAGTGGAGCGGTATGCTGGAGGATGGCTATTACAGAAAACGGGGAAATCTGGAAGACAGATGTGTACAGGCAGCAACGCAGAGTAGGTCTCTGATGTTTACCTTGGTTATCTCCAATTTACCAGGCATCTGTCTGGCTGTACACATTTCCCCTTTAAGGAGTGTGTATATTACTGACTTTGAAATAACATTCATTTACCCTGTATTGACGTGTTTATGCGCTCTATGTATGGATGTAGAGCGGGTAGACGTAATAAAGCCGTCTATACGGTCTAATAAAATCCCAAACAAGAACTCTGCAGTAAATCCTTCCTTTTTGAAGCTTAAAATGTCAAGTTTTTAAACGGCACTTCCTGTGTTTTAATGGATTATTTCAAAGTGTTCCTGTTATTTTGTCACCATATTCTAAAAACAAACGCATTCAGACATGACTTTTTCAGATCCTCTCTGAGTGCTCTGTCTATACAATTACCCGTATTCAGTTCTCACATCATTTGCAAATACAGGCATATCAAATCTCGACCAGTTGGAGACAGTATTTCCTTATAAAGGAAAAGCCTGCGAGGGATAGCTTGATATAGCTGTGCCTCCCTCACTAAGTAGAAACATCAAACATGGGTTTTCGGTCTTCTTATAATGAGCTGTCTTCAGCTGTCAAGTGGTGGCGGGTGGTTGTAACCGGCTTTGCGATGCAATGAAAAACTGACTGCTCTTTCTGCCTTCAGAAAAAGCAGGCCATTTGAATAATGTAGAGCAACAGTAAATAGCATTCAGCCTGCAGCCAAAAACCACATTGTACTGTATCTCCAAAGAATTAGCTACTGTACTTTGATGTGATCTACTGACAGCGTACGGAGAGACAAAACCATGAAATATTTCAGTCGAGTCCATTCGAAGCAGAGAAAATAATGCACTGAATGTTCTGCTGCTGGTGCACGAGTCGAACCGCAATACTTCAAGTAATTCAATAGCACACCAGAGCATACGCGCAGCAACAGCGAGCCTTAAAAACACACAGCCATTCCCTCTGTATCAATCAGCTGAATGACATGGTGCCTTGTGTGAGTGTCAACAGATCCTGTTTGGGGACTTGTTCGGCTTGAGAGCAAAACACAACAGGTGAGAGCAATTCAGCAGCTGTCAACACAGTCAACAATATAATCAGTCTATGAATGGAGCTGCAAACAGGCTTTATATATCTATATCTTTTTTTTTTTTAACTTTACCAACCAACTTTACAACAAGTGTGAAGTCTGCGGGCTGCTGTGTGATGTAGCACATACAGTCAGGAAGTTGAATACTGGTTTGTGGTTTGCATAAGTCCTGATATTTGATTGAGAAATGTCTAGGCAAATACTGTAGAATTAAGAAATGTCCTGCGTTTCCATGAAATGAGTTTCTGAGAAGCAGCCAGCATAGTCAGTTATCGAGAAACGATCACCACAGCAGTATTGCGCCAGCCTACTCTGACACTATAAAATAAAAAAATAAAAAAAAGAAGAATTTCATTTTCACTTCGTCTTTTGGTCTGTACAGAGTCAGGAAATAGTGAGAACATAAAGAGATGACTTCAAATTACCCCTTTTTGGGCCAAGCAACACTGAAAGCTGTTCAGTTCACAACCTAAAAAACGGGCAGAGGAGCAAATACTTAAATTTGAGAAGCTGGAGTCAGAGAACATTTGACCTTTTTGAAAAGACGAGACAATTCGATTAGTCAATTAGTTGATAAGCTTATTATTAATCAGCCATTTTAGTCAAAATTACCAATAACTCTCTGGTTTAACTTCTCAAATGTGAGTATTTCCTGGTTAGTTAGTTTATCATGATAGTAAATTGAATTTGTCTGGGTCTCAGACTGTTGGTTGGGCAAAACAAGAAACCAAAATGCATCAAATAGGACTTTGAGAAATTGAAACTCTTAACAGTTTTCTTATATTTTTTGCATTTTGATTTATGATTTTTGACATTTGCACTGTCTGTATTACTGCCTATTTTCTATATTATACCATAGTGAGCAAATGCAATGACAATGTGTTCTGTATAAACTGTATATCTGAATGACAATAAAGTGTCTAAGTCTATATTTTATGAGCCAATTAACGGATATAAAAAAAAACACAATAAAATAGCCATTTTTGTATACATATATACATAATCAATTTAGTGACTAACTGACATAACCACCAAGAGGAATCATTCCAGCAGCATTTCAGGGGTCTTTTCCTCACTTTGTTCCGTTTCAAAAAGATGTGCTTTAGAAACGTGCTCTTCAGTAAATGCCGCCCGTCCACACTGTCCTGTCATTTCGAGTTAGCAAGCTGATAGTTTAGCAAAGCGGCAGACACAGCCAGCAGGCCACTTGATAATATAGGTCAGAGGACTGCAAGCCCACAGCCAAGAGGTGACACTCCACATCAGCAACATACCAAACAGCCGGGCAGCATTTTAGTGACACTTCCTACACAGATGCATTAAGAGCATTTACACACTCTGAATCCTACACTAAATATCTTAATGTACTACTATAATTTTACCCCGGGTATGTCAATAGACGCACATACTCTCTAACTGCTCATTTTATGATTGAGCTAAAATGCAACGTAACACATTAACGGCTGAATGTTACATTCTGTCTCCGCTCTTCTATCAATAATTCATGTTATTACTGCGGCAGCAAGATATCTCCAAAAACATTACTGAGTGAATTTATTGCTATGACTGCACATAATGGAGTGAAAGTCGGAGGAAAAAAAAAAACAGACTTCTGCTGTGAAACTGTAGATAACTCTGTTCCAGCAACCCATGACTCCAGCAATCTCATTGAAATTAAACTCGGCAAAATCCATATCATTCAATTTATATGGATGCGGCGGTGTACTGGTGGCAAAAACAGCACATAAGGGACATTCCCAATGCTATATTCGGTGATCCAATTAGAAACAATGCACCCTGAAATATTCCATATCAGTCGGAACAATTCCCTGCGAGAAATCCACGCCACTGTGCGCAAACAGCGAGGGAGACATTCCTGACTGTCAGCGTTCTGCGGCGGAGCGTCTCATCGCTCAGACAGGACTTTCAGCTTTGGGAGTCGAGGGGTGCACGCTCTCAGTGGGTGGGTGTCTTTCTATACTGTGGGCGCACACATACACACACACA